>CAUDNR010000001.1:176321-212130 GCA_958430865.1 Entrophospora sp. SA101 | reverse complement strand
AAAAAAAAGCTTTTCTTAATTCTTAAATATAAATAAATCAGGGTATTTTCCACTTCCTGGACAAACTTCTACCACAAGACCATCAGCAGTTCCAAATTCACCAGTAATACCTGGAATGGACCCATCAAGGGCAGCAATGATATTAGGTATGGCACATGAACTTCCACCACAATTTAAAGTTAGTCAAGGAGCAACAGGTCCAGTTGCACAAACTGCATCATTAGCAAGACAAGCTAGACGACTTTATGTTGGCAATAATGATAATAATAATATTATTATTCTTTAAATTTCTGGAATTATTTGTTAATATTATTTAATCATTGATACAATAGAATGGCTTATCAGAATTTTTCAACTCTACAATGCTTCAATTGAATATTACTACTGCACCCAGCAATCCAGTTACAGCTGTTCAAATCAATCATGATAAAAACTATGCATTTGTTGAAGTAATAATTATTTCCATTTTAAATAAATATTAATAATAACTATTATACTTGTCTATATTTTTTTCTGTGGTTATTTTATTCATTAAATAATAATAATCATTATTGTATAAAATTTTTTTAATAGTTTCATGCACCTGAAGAAGCTACAGCTGCAATGGCATTTGATGGAATTACATTTCAAGGCCAATCATTAAAGATTCGTCGACCAAAAGATTATCAACCTCCACCTGGACAAAATCTTGAGCCACCACCAATACATGTGCCAGGAGTTGTATCTACAAATGTACCTGATAGCCCAAATAAAATTTTTATTGGCGGTCTACCAACCTATTTAAATGATGAACAAGTTATGGAGCTTTTAAAATCTTTTGGAGAATTGAGAGCTTTCAATTTAGTTAAAGATACTTTATCATGTGTCTCTAAGGTTTGAAAAACAATAAAATAAATATGTTATATGTGTATTGATTTATTTAATTTTACTTATATTTTTGGGAATTTATTTAGGGATTTGCATTTTGTGAATATGTTGATCCAAGTGTGACAGATTTAGCTTGTCAAGGTTTAAACAATATGGAGCTTAGTGATCGTAAATTAGTAGTCCAAAGAGCTAGTATTGGATCAGCTAAGAACTTGGGCATGGCAGTAGTTCTGTCATCTTCGGTTCTTATTCCAGCTGGAAGTGGAGAAATGCAACCAACTACTGTTCTTCAACTTCTTAATATGGTTACTCCTGAGGAATTAGTAGATGATGAAGAATATGAAGGTTGTTTTATTACTATTACTATTATATTTCATTAAATATCTGCTTTTCATTTATTCTTAATAATCAAACAAAACTATGATTATAATAATTTAAAATAGATATAGTTGAGGATGTTAGAGAAGAATGTTCTAAATTTGGTTGCATCGTTGATATGAAAATTCCTAGACCAGGTCAATCAACTACTGGTGTTGGCAAGGTATATTATTTATTTTTATATAATTTAATCAATTGATCAAATAAATTCTAATTACATTTATTTATTTATTAAAGATTTTTGTACGATTCGATTCTGCAGAGGCAGCTGGTATAGCACTTCGAGCACTCGCAGGAAGAAAGTTTGCTGAACGTACAGTTCTTACATCTTATTTTGCTGAAGAACAATACTTTGCAGAAGACTTTTAATTTTTTTTATCATCCTGTCGATCATTTACTTAATTTAGATTTAAAAATAAATAAAAAAAATACGTGTTGACGCGTTAATAATAATAAAATAAATTATAAAATTAAAAAATGAAAATAGAGGAACTAATTATTGATGGTTTCAAATCATATGCAACTCGTACCCATATTACCGGCTGGGATCCCGAATTTAATGCCATTACAGGTCTTAACGGTTCAGGAAAATCAAATATATTGGACGCCATTTGTTTTGTCTTGGGGATTACAAACTTGTCAAAGGTAAATTTAAAATATTGTTACTTAATTAGACAATTAGTTATATCTTATTTTGTCTTGCTCTTTAGGTTAGAGCAAATAGTTTACAAGACTTGATATATAAACGTGGACAGGCAGGTGTTACTAAAGCTTCAGTTACTATTGTGTTTAATAATGAAGATAGAGAAAATAGCCCTATTGGGTTTGAACAATATAGTCAAATAAGTGTGACAAGACAAGTAAGTGCATTATAAGTTTATAAATCTATCAGTTAATATAACCTTTATATAAATATATTAATAAAACTTCTAATAAAATAGATTATGAATTGTCAAAGCAAATACATTGTAAATGGTCATCGAGCCCAGCAAAAACAAGTTGCAAATTTATTTGAATCAGTTCAACTTAACATAAATAATCCACATTTTTTAATTATGCAAGGTAAAATCACAAAGGTTTTAAATATGAAACCACCAGAAATCTTGAGCATGATTGAAGAAGCTGCTGGCACTAGAATGTTTGAAGAGAGAAAGAAAAGAGCCTTGAGTACTATTGAAAAAAAAGAGAAAAAAGTTCAAGAAATTACTCAGGTACATAAATATTTTTAGTCAATAATAAAATATTCAGAATTTATATGAATAATTCTTCTTTAATGTGCATTTAGATACTTAGGGAGGTGATTGAACCAAAATTGGAAAAACTAAGAGCTGAAAAGAATTCTTATCTTGAATTTCAAAAAATAGAAGTTGACATTGAACGTCTAAGTCGATTAATTATTGCATATGAGTATACACAAAATCAAGTATTATTATGGCTCTTTTCCTGCAATATTAATATGAAATTTTATATGTGTGTATATATTTATTTAATTATTTAATTAAATTTTTCATATAATTAAGGAAAAGCTTGATAGATCCGATACTATTATTGAGAACAACAAAAACAGAATAAATGATTTAGAAGAAATTATTGAAGAACTTAAGGAGGAACTCAAGTTTTTAGAAAATGATATCAGACAAACATCTTTAAAAAGAGAAAAGGTATAATTTTTATTAACTATATATTCTTCTTTTTTCACTCCAATACTTTTATATTATTATTATTATTAATCAATAGAGTTTTATAGGAAAGGGCTAATGGTGGTAGATTACAAGAATTGGAAAATAATGTAACTGAATATTCTAACCAAATGGTCAGAATTAATACAAAATATGAACTTAATAAAACTTCCATTCAAGAAGAAACAAACAATAAAGATATATGCTTGGATGATAGATTAGAGGTATTTGTAAATTAATAAACAAATAACCAAAATTTTTTTGATTCTCAAAAAAAACTACTGCTAATTCTTTCAGTAAAGTTCACTAGGGTATAATCAATTAAATAAATAATCTTTTCTATATAGATAGAACAAGGTTTGATACAAAAAACTGAAGAGTATAAAATGCATGAAACTCATTATGAAGAGGCAAAAGAAATCCATGATCAAAAAAATGAACAAGTTCGTAAATCTGAAGAACTTTTGCAAACTTTGTCAACTGGTGTTTCTGCTCAAGAAGGTCAGGAAAATGGGTATATGGAACAACTTCAAGGTACATATTTATTTATATATGACTTATATGAGGATAAAAAAAAATTGCTCAAGATATATTTTGTTATTTTACTAGAGGCTAAAAGTAATTCAACTCAGGCATTAACTGAAATCGAACAAGCCAAATTAAAAATTTCACATCTTAAAAAAGAGTTAAAAGAAAAAGAACCATTGGCTACCAAAGCTGCAAGAGATAGTACAGGTATTTTATCTGATTTAGAGTCTTCAAGATTGGAAGCACAACAGTTACAAATAGCTTTATCACAAATTGATTGGAATGCAAGTAGAGAAGAAGACTTATTGCGTGAAAAGTCCTTTGAAGAATCCAAGATACAAGAATTAACAGATGTTTGTGTTTCCTATTTTTAATATTTTTTAGTAAAATTATTTTTGCATATATGTAATTTTTTTTAATCATTTATTTTTGTTAGAAATATGAATATATTTCCAGTCAATTAGGAAATACTCAGTTTACTTATAAAGACCCCACATCAAATTTTAATAGAAATAAAGTTAAAGGATTAGTTGTTGAATTGATTACTTTAGATTCAAAATATGCCGAATGTTCAACAGCTTTAGAAATTTGTGCTGGTGGAAGATTATATAATGTACAACAATATTTATTTATTTATTGTCATATAGATAGTTGTATTGCTTTGTTTTAATGTAAAAAAAAATAACATTTGTTTATTTATTAAATTTCAGGTTGTTGTAGATAATGAAAATGTTGGTACACAACTTTTAGAAAGAGGTCAACTTAAAAGACGTGTGACTATCATTCCACTAAACCGAATCCAAGTATCTAAAATGTCATCTGAGGTAAAAGAGGAAAGGATGTTGTAATTTATGTAATTATATATTAATTATTTTTATTTTTGTAATAGAAACTTGCAATTTCTAAACAAATTGCTCCAGACAAAGTAGATTTGGCATTAAACTTGATATGTTATGCTAATGAAGTAAAAGCAGCAATGGAATACGTTTTTGGCAATACATTGATTTGCATGGATGCTGAAACAGCAAAACGAGTCACGTTTAACAGGAATGTCCATACTAAATCTGTTACTTTGGATGGAGATGTTTATGATCCATCTGGTACTCTTCAAGGTGGATCTAAACCCCCCTCGGCTGGGATTCTCACAAAAATGCAAACTCTTAAAGATATAAAAAAAGAATTGGAGTCTCATAAGCAAGTTTTACAAAGTTTAAATTCAGAATTAAGAAACTCACAAACTATTATGAATAGATATAATCAAATAAAGAAAGAATTAGAATTGAAATCACATGCAATTACATTATTGGAAGAACAGATAAAACAAAGTAGTAACTCACAGGTATATATAATTATTAATTATCTGAATAAATAATTGTTTAAATTTTTAAAAAAGATTATTATTGTTAGATTATTCAAATTGTTGATAACATAAAATCACAAATTTGTGAGCAAGAGGCTATAATTGTAACTTCACAAAATAAACATCATAATGCATTACAAGATTGCCAAAGAATTGAAGATGAAATGAGAGAGCTTAATGATAACCGTGATTCAAAAATAGAAGATATTAAGGTAAATTTTAAATCAATTGGTTTTTGTTATTATTTATTTACTTTGTTTTAATTTTTTTTAAAAAAAAAAAAAAAACAAAAAGAGGATGGTATCCAAAGGGAAATCTGAATTACCAGAATTGAATGCATATGTTAAAGATATGCAACGAAAAGTGCAAACTTTAAAATTAGAAATTAGTAAGTTATAAAAATTTTATTACAATAAAGGAATGTATTAAAAAAATAGAATGATTAAAGGGGATTCGTCTTTATATAATTGTTTAGAGCAACTTGGAGAGGATTTACAAAATGCAAACAAAAAAATAGAAAATTATGATAATAACATTAAGCAATTAGAGAATGAAGCTGATGCAATGAAAACAGAAATGACAACAAATAAGGTTTATCATTGATACTATTCTGAAAATTTTAAAAGTGTATTATGTTTATAATTATGTTTAATTAAATTCAGAATGCATGCCTATATTTTTTAGGAAATGTATGATAACGCTTTAATTGAGTTAGAGAAGGAAAGAGAAAAGTTATCTGCTTTTGATGAAGAACTTGGAGAACTTCAAAATGCATTTAGGGCCAAAACTAATCAATTAAACAACATACAATTGGAAATTACAAACCTTAATCATGAAGTTGACAAAGTACTTCGAGAAAAGGGAATGTCTCAACAAATTGTTCAGCAAATGGAAAGAGAAAATGATTGGATTGCACATCAAAAGCAGTAGGTTTATTATTATTATTATTATTATTATTATTAGAGTAAAAAAGTGGTTTTTCATTAATGGATTTAAAATTTTTTCTAGTCGTTTTGGTGAAGTAAATTCTCCATATGATTTTGAGAATAATAGCCCAAATGAGTGTAAAAAAATGTTACAACAATTACAAGAAAAACATAATAGTATACGAAAAAAAATCAATACTAAAGTAATGAATATGATTGATGGGTATGTTATTATTTTTTTCAGTTAAAAAATATAAGATATTAGATTTATAAAAGGTCCAAATTTTATTATTTATAAGGGTGGAACAAGATGAAGCTACTTTAAAAAAAATGTTGACAACTGTACAAAAAGATAAGAAAAAAATTGAGAATACTATTGTTGAACTTGATAAATATAAAAATGATGCAGTATCAAAAACCTGGGAAAAAGTTAATACGTAAGTTACAATTTTACATGTATTTATTGTGTATGTATTTTGTTTAATAATATATCATTATATAAATTTTAGTGATTTTGGGGCAATTTTCAGTGAATTGTTGCCAAACAATTTTGCAAAACTTCAACCACCAGCAAATAAAGAATTAAAAGATGGTTTAGAAGTTAAAGTACAACTTGGCTCAGTATGGAAAGAGGGTTTAAATGAATTAAGTGGTGGACAAAGGTAATGTTAATTTTTTATAATGAATCAATTAAAATATATATGCATATATTAATTAATAAATATAAATCATTATTTTAGATCACTTATTGCATTATCATTGATTTTAGCTTTATTACAATTTAAACCAGCACCAATGTACATTCTTGATGAAGTGGATGCAGCTCTTGATTTATCACATACACAAAACATTGGACAACTGTTACGAACTAGATTTAAAGGATCGCAATTTATTGTAATATCATTAAAAGAAGAATTATTTAATAATGCTAATGTTTTGTTTATTGCAAGGTTTAGAGATGGTACATCAATCGTTGAAGTAAGTGGTTTATAATAATGTTGTTGTTATTGTTGTTGTTGTTGTGTATGCTAATTCAAATTCTTTTTTTTTTAGAGAAAAACAAGAGCTTAAATAGCTCTTTGGGAAGACTGGGATGCACAAGAAAAATATAAAAATAAAAAATTGAATATATATATTTATGTTTTTATATTTTATTAGCCTTTAAAGCAATTTTACTCACATCAAGTGTTTTTGCTTGTCATTTTTGACTTAATGGAAACGAATTTGACGTAATAGTTTTATGATGCCAATCATCTAAACACATCAAATGCTGCGCCAACTACATATGTAAACTCGATAAGTCGGTCATGTGGGGGTGAGCTCATATGACCGACTTATCGAGTGACCGACTTATCGAGTTTACATATGTATATAGTGAAATTTTTCTATGAAAATCATTCCTTTTATGGAGCGCGATTTTTAACAATTTTTTAATTCAAATGTATTCCTTTTTTTTTTTGTTAAAATGCCTAAACGGGATCTTAGTAGATGGTATATTTGAGGTTTAATAGTAAATCACCTTTTCTCTGCCCACTTTTTTTTAGAAAATTATACCCAAATTTAAATATACCATCCCCAAAAAATTTAAAAATACCCAAAATTCAAATATACCATATGGAGCACAGAAAATAGAAAAAGCCCTAACTGCAAAATCTCGATTTTGAGTTAACAACATTCTTATGTGCAATTCTTTACAAGGGTTAATTTTAGCTTAGGAACTATACCTACTTTGATTAGTAAAGTTTTGAGATATTTAAATGAAGACAGCAAACCAAAAAATCAGTGCTTTACTAAAATAAGCAATGATAGATGCAGACATTGCAGATATACAGGGGGTCAAGTGTCACACATATAAAATTGATGATCTTTGTGTATAATTTTATATGTAAAAAATCACTCTGGTATACTCAAACCTACCCGATTTAACCAATATTGTTCCTTGAATTATAAAAAATCAAAATATATGGAAAGTCCTTTATTTTGACATATTTTTTGCCAGGGTAAACAAATAAGACTTGAAAAAAATCTTAATGTGAAGTTGGTCTACCATCTCTATAAGTTCTATAATATGGGGCATACTACAACAAAACCGGACAAAATGAACATGATGACACAAATTATAGGGGTTGTTCTTTTAAAGATATAATGTTTTAATTTTTTTTCTTTCACTTAAGATATGGGTTGATGTGGTGTGCTGTTATCATAAGAGTAATTACAATTCCTTCTAAAAAATAAAATTTTGTTGTAGACTCCATGTCATCTTGTCTTCAATATTGACATATATGAATGCAATGTTTCATCAAACTTTGTTATTTATTCAATTTTTTACCAGCAATTCATGAATAAATGTGAGAGTTGTTGATAAGCAAGAGTTGTTAGATAAGATTAAACAACAAGAAGCAGAAATTATTAAATTGACTCAGAAAATTGAACAATTGAAAACTTTAACCCCTCAAGGGTTGGTCAATAGGTTAAATGCTTATGAGGGAGAGAATGAGAAATTAAAGAACCAGTTAGAATAATTACAACAGAATGGACAACTAACTGCACAAATTGAAATTAAAGAAACTAAGTGACCTTGATTGAAAATAAGAAAGTAATTTTTGGTTATTCCCCTCTGCATAATTCCAACTATCAAAGAAAATGGTAGTTATTTTCCTTTTAAAGATTTTTGCTTTTTTTATTAGGTAATAATGCATCATCATGATGCTTTTCTTTTTCCTTCTTCTTGGTAAATTTCATAGGTAATCCTTTCTTTTCTTAGATAAGTTTCAAGTGTCTGAGTATCATTTATTTTGAAAATGTAAGGAGCAATTTTTTCACCTTGTTCTTTCTTCAAAGTACTTCTGTTAGCACTATAATTTTTGGGTTCCATAATAGATCTGATGTAAATGAGTTTCATATTAACTATTTTTGTCTAGACAAATATCATGATTGTAATAATATTGATCCCTGAAATCATTGGTAACACCAATGTTCACTTTGTCTGGTTTTGTTGCAATGGCAAGTTCTAACGACCTTTGTGGTATAAGTGAAAAATGCGTCTTATGTTTAAATCTAGCTACTTCTAAAATTCTAGATCATTTGATAAATTAATTAACGAGAAAAAAAAAATAAAACGTAGAAAATTTTACGAAACAATTCAACCTCAAACTGCTCACCAATTTGAAACATAAAAGACATCAAAAAATATATGAAACTGAAAAAGTTTAGTTGATTTTTTTTTAACAATCGAAACTTATTCTTCTATAGTGAAAAAAACATCTAATTGATCAAATTGACCTTTAATCTGGCATAAAAATAAATAAACACAAGGAAAAGATCAAGACAAAAGATCTTTTTAAAAAAAAAATCAAAATTCGCAAATAGCTTTTGATTCATTTCTTTGCGAAGGAACTTTTTTTTTTTTTTAATTAAGCTTAGTTGATTTTTTTAACAATCAAAATTTGTTCTTCACAAATTAATGGAGTTGCGTTCCCTCAACTCTAGAGTTGTAATCGAGTTGAAAACCACTATTAAAATTTCAACCCTGGGTGGACCCAGGGTTGAGTATTTGAGTTCAAAAAAATAAAAAATTAAATTTTTTTTTAAACATCAATTTTTTTTTAAATATTATTTTTTTTTTTTTAAACTTTGATTTTTTTTTTTAATCATATTTCTTTTTAATGCATATTCTAAGCAGCGACAACATCATAAATAATAATGGGAACAAAACCGTAGTAATTTATTTAAGCAGACTCAATTAAAAAAATTATTTGTGAATGTAGGTAGATTGTACAACTCGATTAATCAACCCCAGCTCAACTCAATACAACCCTGACCCTCATTTCAACTCAACTCAATTAATTCGTGAATACAGCCATAGTGATATAAACATCTAGTCGATCAAATTGGCCTTTGATTTGGGATGTATAAATAAAATAAAAAATGAAAAACAAACCGATTCACCTCTCGAATATTTTTTACTTTCTTGCTTTTTGGATTGTATTTCTTTAATTTTGATCATTTATTATTTTGTCATCAACTATGTTCATCAAGTCAGCCAGTGGGACACATATAGTGACTGGAGTGGCTGTGTGCCATGTAGAAAAAGTATCAATGGTTTCCAATCAGCTGTTTCATTTCTGACTGACCTTTTTGGTTCATTGCAAGCATTGTGGAAATTTGGATATAAACTCAAAAGGATGGAGAATTAAAGTCCGGTCCTTTATTTAATAATAATAATAATAATAAAATAGTACTAGGAGCCTTTGTAATATTAATATTGAATTACGTTATTATTGTTATTTATGATGAACGACGTTATTTTTTTTCGAGCCATTGTTTACTATTAATATTAACAAGATTTAAGTTAAACGTCGCAATGAGTGAGCGGCGGCACGTGCACGAATTTATTTGTATTTTAATATTATAATAAAACAAAAACGACGGATTGTTTTTCTTCGCAGGAGAAGGAGTAGTAAACGCCAATTAACTAAATATTAAATTGCTTGTTAAACCTTTTTTTTTTTAAAAAAAAAAAATTACAAATGCAGAAAAGATTGATTTGTTCCACATAATAAAATTTTACCGCCTTATTAAATTTTGCAACCCTTCACTTCAGTATTAACTTTTTCCAATCTTTTATATTCTTCTAATGCTGCTTTAGAGACCTTTAATTGAGCATACTCAAAACCGAGAATATGCAAGTTTTTTAACGACTCATTGCAACGTATATTTGTCATTCAGCAAATATGTTCTCAATAACGCGGTTGGGCTTGTTTTTATATATGACGTTTCCACTAATTACACTGTCAATGGAGGGGATGGTCTTAATGAAGCACGTAGATAAAAAAAAATGGATGACATGTTTTTATTTAATTAGTTATTTTTGATTTTTTTTTTTTTTAACGAAAGAATATTGTGAATTTGATCAATCAATTAACATTCCTTCATTTTATATCCATTTTATTACTCGAATTTAGAAGGCATTTAATTCTATTTTAAGAAATTAATTTTTATAAATTAATTAAAATGTTGAACCATAAGTTTATCTATTATTATATAAATCAAAGGGACGGAAGGATATAATTCATAGTCAGATTAAGCTTTTTTTTATTGGTCCGACATCTTTTCTTTCTTAGAACTTCCATCTTTTTAAAAAAAATTTTGGCAACGCTTTAACTTTAACTATATATACTAAGAATATTGGCGAAATACTTTTCAGGGCGAGGAATTATTTCGTCAAATCAGTTGTTAATTTCGTTGCATTTGACGAAACGTGACAAAATTGACGTTGACCAATTATACGACCAAATTTTCATAACCAATGATCAAAGGTATGGCCAAATATTGATTTTATATATAACAGTATAGTGATGTCACCAAAAAAATGATTACCCTTTGTCTTCTCATCGTGATAAAAAAGAATTGAGAGAATAATCACCATGGCAAATATCCAACGTTACTCTACATAATGAATTGTTATATAAAATGCCATGTATAAAATCATTAAAAACCTAGGTTCTCAAAAAATGTACTTTTAGCATATGCGTCGATTTTTTTTGAACCTCAAAATTCAGTATGACGTTATGAATACCTTATAATCCATTAGTTTTGAGGTAGTGCCGTTGATTTGACGGGCTATTGAATAGTAAAATAGTTTTTTTTTTTTGGTAGAGTAAATAAATTTTTTTAGGGTTAATCTGACCAGTTACGCATACACAATAAGACATACAAACACTTAAATCATTTAAAAGTTGATAATAATAATGCCCGTTTTAATCCTTCTTTAGCACATAATAATAAAAGTAAGTTACATCATTTTCTAAACTTGAGTATTTAAAGTTGCAGATAGTGATGTTAGCCGGCTAAAAAAAATTTTCTTAACGTCTGGGATTTTAGTGCAGAATTCAATGGCATAGACATTTAGTTGAGATGGGTCCGCCTACACTACTTTGAATGACAAAAAAAAACATACATTTGCTCAAAAAACAAAATACAATATGTATATCGTAGCAGGATAAAAGTCATATTTTAATTCAAATTATTATTCGTTCTATTCGAATTATTCGTTCTATTAGTTTTATTAGTTTTATTCGTTTATTCGAATAAAACTTTCAATATAATTCGAATACTCAAATTCATAATGAAAAAAACAAATAATTTGAACCATTAAATGCGAGATATTATAATAACAATAGTAAATAATAGTAATAATAATAACGATAGTAGTAGTAATAATAATACTGTCAAGCTTAGTAGTATTAGTACCAACGATTTATTTGATCGAAGGCATTTGCTAAGCGTTTTATTTGGTCAAGCCATTCATTGGTCACATTACTACACTTAGTCGCGTGGGGTGCGAATAACAATTCCCTAAATTTGATATTAATATTAATATTAAGTATTAAATGACGTTTATTATGATAAGAAATGAAATAAGAAATATAAGGAATAAATAAATAAAGATATAAATAGAAATAAAAAGATTCGGGTATTTCGAC
This sequence comes from Entrophospora sp. SA101, assembly GCA_958430865.1. Lineage (NCBI taxonomy): Eukaryota > Fungi > Glomeromycota > Glomeromycetes > Entrophosporales > Entrophosporaceae > Entrophospora > Entrophospora sp. SA101. The sequence goes on along the minus strand of CAUDNR010000001.1, from coordinate 199,907 downwards.
CAACAAATCAGCTTTAAATCTTAATTCCAATAACAACTGCATGCAATTTAAAAACAAAAATTCGCTTTCATTTTTTTTATAAATACTATTACAGTAAGTAATTCTATACAATTTGAAAATCAAAAAAAAAGTGAAAACTTGACAAAATTATCTGAACAAATCAAAATGAAATTCAATATTCTCTTCTTTTTTTGATTATCTTTGCTGTTATGGCTTTAGCAAGCCCAATTGATAACAAGAATTTGGCGAAGCGAAGTACTTCATTTATTATTATCATTATATTCGGTACCATTGTTTTTGAAAAAATACTAACTATTGGGTTTCATTTGATTTTAAATAATAAATAGGCCCGTAAGTATTTTTGTACTATTATTATAGTCAATATCATTGTTTTTGAAAAAATATTAATTATTGATTTTCATTTTATTTTAAATAATAAATAGTGTAAGTATTTTTTGTACTATTATTACACTCAATATCATTGTTTCGAAAACATATTAACTGCTAGTTTTCATTTTATTTTAAATAATGGGTAGGTGGTAAGTATTCTCATCATTATTATTACTACAGTCGATATCATTGTTTTTGAAAACATATTTATTAACTGTTGATTTTCGTTTTATCTTAAATAATAAATATAGACTGTAAGTATTCTCATCATTTCATTATCATTACACTCAATATCATTGTTTTTGAAAACATATTAACTGTTGATTTTCATTTTATCTTAAATAATAAATATAGCAAGTAATATCATTGTTTTTGAAAACATACTAACTGTTGATTTTCATTTTATTTTAAATAATAAATATAGTATGTAAGTATTCTCATCATTATTATTACTTCAGTCAATATCATTGTTTTTGAAAACATATTAACTGTTGATTTTCATTTTATCTTAAATAATAAATATAGGATGTAAGTATTCTCATCATTTCACTATTGTTACAGTCAATATCATTGTTTTTTTGAAAATATTAACTGTTGATTTTCATTTTATCTTAAATGATAAATAGTGTGTAAGTATTCTCATCATTTCACTACTAATATCATTGTTTTTGAAAACATATTAACTGTTGATTTTCATTTTATTTTAAATAATAAATATAGAATGTAAGTATTCTCATCATTTCACGATTGTTACAATCAATATCATTGTTCTTTTGAAAATATTAACTGTTGATTTTCATTTTATTTTATGTAATAAATAGTTTGTAAGTATTCTCATCATTTCACTATTGTTACAGTCAATATCATTGTTTTTGAAAACATATTTATTAACTGTTGATTTTCGTTTTATCTTAAATAATAAATATAGCCTGTAAGTATTCTCATCATTATTGCTACAGTCGATATTATTGTTTTTGAAAACATATTAACTGTTGATTTTTGTTTTATCTTAAATAATAAATATAGGGTGTAAGTATTCTCATCATTATTATTACATCCAATATTATTCTTGAAAAATATTAACTGTTGATTTTCATTTTACCTTAAATAATAAATAGTGTGTGAGTATTTTTATCATTTCACTATTGTTAGAGTCAATATCATTGCTTTTGAAAACATACTAACTGTTGATTTTGTTTTATTTTAAATAATAAATAGGCCGTAAGTATTCTTATCATTTCACTATTATTACAGTCAATATCATTGTTTTTTTGAAAATATTAACTGTTGATTTTCATTTTACCTTAAATAATAAATATAGGCTGTAAGTATTCTCATCACTATTGTTACAGTCAATATCATTATTTTTGAAAACATATTAACTGTTGATTTTCATTTTATTTTAAATAATAAATATAGGATGTAAGTATTCTCAACATTTCACTATTGTTACAGTCAATATTATTGTTTTTTTGAAAATATTAACTGTTGATTTTCATTTTATTTTAAATAATAAATATAGGATGTAAGTATTCTTTCTCATCATTTCACTATTAATATCATTGATTTTGAAAACATATTAACTGTTGATTTTTGTTTTATTTTAAATAATAAATAGTGTGTGGGTATTTTTATCATTTCACTATTATCACAGTCAATATCATTGTTTATTAACTGTTGATTTTTGTTTTATCTTAAATAATAAATATAGGATGTAAGTATTCTCATCATTTCACTATTATTACAGTCAATATCATTGTTTATTAACTGTTGATTTTCATTTTATCTTAAATAATATAGGGAGTAAGTATTTTCAACATTTCACTATTACAGTCAATATCATTGTTTATTAACTGTTGATTTTCGTTTTATCTTAAATAATAAATATAGAGAGTAAGTATTCTCATCATTATTATTACTACAGTCGATATCATTGTTTTTGAAAACATATTAACTGTTGATTTTCATTTTATCTTAAATGATAAATAGTGTGTGAGTGTTTTTATCATTTCACTACTAATATCATTGTTTTTGAAAACATATTTATTAACTGTTGATTTTCATTTTATTTTATGTAATAAATATAGTTAGTAAGTATTCTCATCATTCACTATTATTACAGTCAATATTATTGTTTTTTGAAAATATTAACTGTTGATTTTCGTTTTATTTTAAATAATAAATAGGCTGTAAGTATTCTTATCATTTCACTATTAATATCATTGTTTTTCTGAAAATATTAACTGTTGATTTTCATTTTATCTTAAATAATAAATATAGAACGTAAGTATTTTCAACATTTCACTATTAATATCATTGTTTTTCTGAAAATATTAACTGTTGATTTTCATTTTATTTTAAATAATAAATATAGGATGTAAGTATTCTCATCATTTCACTATTATTACAGTCAATATCATTGTTTTTTTGAAAACATATTAACTGTTGATTTTTGTTTTATCTTAAATAATAAATAGTGTGTGAGTGTTTTTATCATTTCACTATTAATATCATTGTTTTTGAAAACATATTAACTGTTGATTTTCATTTTATTTTATGTAATAAATATAGGCTGTAAGTATTTTCATCATTTCACTATTATTACAGTCAATATCATTGTTTATTAACTGTTGATTTTCATTTTATTTTAAATAATAAATATAGGAAGTAAGTATTTTCAACATTTCACTATAGTTACAGTGAATATCATTGTTTTTTTTGAAAAAATATTAACTGTTGATTTTTGTTTTATCTTAAATAATAAATATAGTTTGTAAGTATTCTTTCTCATCATTTCACTATTGTTACAGTCAATATCATTGTTTTTCTGAAAATATTAACTATTGATTTTCATTTTATTTTAAATAATAAATATAGTGTGTGAGTATTTTCATCATTATTATTACTATAGTCAATATCATTGTTTTTGAAAACATATTAACTGTTGATTTTCGTTTTATTTTATGTAATAAATAGCCTGTAAGTATTCTCATCATTTCACTATTATTACACTCAATATCATTGTTTTTTTTGAAAACATATTAACTGCTGACTTTTATTTTATTTTAAATAATAAATATAGCCTGTAAGTATTCTCATCATTTCACTATTATTACAGTCAATATCATTGTTTTGAAAACATATTAATTGTTGATTTTCGCTTTATCTTAAATAATAAATAGCTGGTAAGTATTTGCATCATTATTATTACAATATTATTCTTGAAAAATATTTGATGATATTAACTGTTGATTTTTATTTTATTTTAAATAATAAATATAGCCTGTAAGTATTTGCATCATTATTATTACAATATTATTCTTGAAAAATATTTGATATTAACTGTTGATTGTTATTTTATTTTAAATAATAAATAGGGTGTAAGTATTCTCATCATTTCACTATTGTTACAGTCAATATCATTGTTTTTTTGAAAACATATTAACTGTTGATTTTTATTTTATTTTAAATAATAAATATAGCCTGTAAGTATTCTCATCATTTCACTATTGTTACAATCAATCAATATCATTGTTTTTTTGAAAACATATTAACTGTTGATTTTCGTTTTATCTTAAATAATAAATATAGGATGTAAGTATTTTCATCATTATTATTACAGCCAATATTTGATATTAACTGTTGATTTTCGCTTCGTTTTAAAATAATAAATATAGGATGTAAGTATTGTATAAAATCATTAAAAACCTAGGTTCTCAAAAAATGTACTTTTAGCATATGCGTCGATTTTTTTTGAACCTCAAAATTCAGTATGACGTTATGAATACCTTATAATCCATTAGTTTTGAGGTAGTGCCGTTGATTTGACGGGCTATTGAATAGTAAAATAGTTTTTTTTTTTTGGTAGAGTAAATAAATTTTTTTAGGGTTAATCTGACCAGTTACGCATACACAATAAGACATACAAACACTTAAATCATTTAAAAGTTGATAATAATAATGCCCGTTTTAATCCTTCTTTAGCACATAATAATAAAAGTAAGTTACATCATTTTCTAAACTTGAGTATTTAAAGTTGCAGATAGTGATGTTAGCCGGCTAAAAAAAATTTTCTTAACGTCTGGGATTTTAGTGCAGAATTCAATGGCATAGACATTTAGTTGAGATGGGTCCGCCTACACTACTTTGAATGACAAAAAAAAACATACATTTGCTCAAAAAACAAAATACAATATGTATATCGTAGCAGGATAAAAGTCATATTTTAATTCAAATTATTATTCGTTCTATTCGAATTATTCGTTCTATTAGTTTTATTAGTTTTATTCGTTTATTCGAATAAAACTTTCAATATAATTCGAATACTCAAATTCATAATGAAAAAAACAAATAATTTGAACCATTAAATGCGAGATATTATAATAACAATAGTAAATAATAGTAATAATAATAACGATAGTAGTAGTAATAATAATACTGTCAAGCTTAGTAGTATTAGTACCAACGATTTATTTGATCGAAGGCATTTGCTAAGCGTTTTATTTGGTCAAGCCATTCATTGGTCACATTACTACACTTAGTCGCGTGGGGTGCGAATAACAATTCCCTAAATTTGATATTAATATTAATATTAAGTATTAAATGACGTTTATTATGATAAGAAATGAAATAAGAAATATAAGGAATAAATAAATAAAGATATAAATAGAAATAAAAAGATTCGGGTATTTCGACCAACAAATCAGCTTTAAATCTTAATTCCAATAACAACTGCATGCAATTTAAAAACAAAAATTCGCTTTCATTTTTTTTATAAATACTATTACAGTAAGTAATTCTATACAATTTGAAAATCAAAAAAAAAGTGAAAACTTGACAAAATTATCTGAACAAATCAAAATGAAATTCAATATTCTCTTCTTTTTTTGATTATCTTTGCTGTTATGGCTTTAGCAAGCCCAATTGATAACAAGAATTTGGCGAAGCGAAGTACTTCATTTATTATTATCATTATATTCGGTACCATTGTTTTTGAAAAAATACTAACTATTGGGTTTCATTTGATTTTAAATAATAAATAGGCCCGTAAGTATTTTTGTACTATTATTATAGTCAATATCATTGTTTTTGAAAAAATATTAATTATTGATTTTCATTTTATTTTAAATAATAAATAGTGTAAGTATTTTTTGTACTATTATTACACTCAATATCATTGTTTCGAAAACATATTAACTGCTAGTTTTCATTTTATTTTAAATAATGGGTAGGTGGTAAGTATTCTCATCATTATTATTACTACAGTCGATATCATTGTTTTTGAAAACATATTTATTAACTGTTGATTTTCGTTTTATCTTAAATAATAAATATAGACTGTAAGTATTCTCATCATTTCATTATCATTACACTCAATATCATTGTTTTTGAAAACATATTAACTGTTGATTTTCATTTTATCTTAAATAATAAATATAGCAAGTAATATCATTGTTTTTGAAAACATACTAACTGTTGATTTTCATTTTATTTTAAATAATAAATATAGTATGTAAGTATTCTCATCATTATTATTACTTCAGTCAATATCATTGTTTTTGAAAACATATTAACTGTTGATTTTCATTTTATCTTAAATAATAAATATAGGATGTAAGTATTATCATCATTATTATTATACAGTCAATATCATTGTTTTTGAAAACATATTTATTAACTGTTGATTTTCATTTTATTTTAAATAATAAATATAGACTGTAAGTATTCTCATCATTTCATTATTGTTACAGTCAATATTATTGTTTTTTGAAAATATTAACTGTTGATTTTGTTTTATCTTAATAAATAAATATAGAGTGTAAGTATTCTCATCATTTCACTATTAATATCATTGTTTTTGAAAACATATTTATTAACTGTTGTTTTTCATTTTATCATAAATAATAAATAGTGTGTGGGTATTTTTATCATTTCACTATTATCACAGTCAATATCATTGTTTATTAACTGTTGATTTTCATTTTATTTTAAATAATAAATATAGGATGTAAGTATTCTCATAATTATTATTACTACAGTCAATATCATAGTTTTTGAAAACATATTAACTGTTGATTTTCATTTTATCTTAAATAATAAATATAGTCTGTAAGTATTCTCATCATTTCACTATTGTTACAGTCAATATTATTAACTGTTGATTTTCGTTTTATCTTAAATAATAAATATAGTCTGTAAGTATTCTCATCATTTCACTATTAATATCATTGTTTTTGAAAACACATTAACTGTTGATTTTTGTTTTATCTTAAATGATAAATATAGACTGTAAGTATTCTCATCATTTCACTATTGTTACAGTCAATATCATTGTTTTTGAAAACATATTAACTATCAATTTTCGTTTTATCTTAAATAATAAATATAGTCTGTAAGTATTCTCATCATTTCACTATTGTTACAGTCAATATCATTGCTTTTGAAAACATATTGACTGTTGATTTTTCATTTTATTTTAAATAATAAATATAGAGCGTAAGTATTCTCATCATTTCACTATTGTTACAGTCAATATCATTGTTTTTTTGAAAATATTAACTGTTGATTTTTGTTTTATCTTAAATAATAAATAGTGTGTGAGTGTTTTTATCATTTCACTACTAATATCATTGTTTTTGAAACATATTAACTGTTGATTTTTGTTTTATTTTAAATAATAAATATAGCATGTAAGTATTCTTTCTCATCATTTCACCATTGTTACAGTCAATATCATTATTTTTGAAAACATATTAACTGTTGATTTTCATTTTATTTTAAATAATAAATATAGGATGTAAGTATTTTCAACATTTCACTATTATTACAGTCAATATCATTGTTTTTTTTGAAAAAATATTAACTGTTGATTTTCATTTTATCTTAATAAATAAATATAGTATGTAAGTATTCTTTCTCATCATTTCACTATTGTTACAGTCAATATCATTGTTTTTCTGAAAACACTAACTATTGATTTTCGTTTTATCTTAAATAATAAATATAGTGTGTAAGTATTATCATCATTTCACTATTGTTACAGTTAATATCATTGTTTTTCTGAAAATATTAACTGTTGGTTTTTCATTTTATTTTAAATAATAAATATAGACTGTAAGTATTCTCATCATTTCACTATTGTTACAGTCAATATCATTGTTTTTTTGAAAATATTAACTGTTGATTTTCGTTTTAAATAATAAATAGTGTGTGAGTATTTTTATCATTTCACTATTATTACAGTCAATATCATTGTTTATTAACTATTGATTTTTGTTTTATCTTAAATAATAAATAGTGTAATGGTGGTGTGAGTATTTTCATCATTATTATTACAGTCAATATCATTATTTTTGAAAACATATTAACTGTTGATTTTCATTTTATCTTAAATAATAAATATAGAATTCCTCCTGTAAGTATTTTCATCATTTCACTATTATTACAGTCAATATCGTTGTTTTTTTTTGAAAATATTAACTGTTGGTTTTCACTTTATCTTAAACAATAAATATAGAGGTAAGTATTCTTGTCATTATTATTACATCCAATATTATTCTTGAAAAATATTAACTGTTGATTTTCATTTATTTTAAATAATAAATAAAAGGTAAGTATTTTTATTATTTACTACCATTACCATTGTTTTTGTAAACATATTAACTGTTGATTGATTTTCATTTTATTTTATTTTAAATAATAAATAGGCAAGTATTTTTATTGTTTACTATTATTACAGCTTGAAAAATATTAACTGTTTGATTTTCAATTTGTTTTAAATAATAAATAGGCAAGTATTCTCATCATTTACCATTATTACAGTCAATTTTTTTGAAAAAATATTAACTGTTGATTGATTTTCATTTTATTTTAAATAGAAAATAGAGTAAATAGGCTGTATTGCTCTTTGGCTCTTTGATAACTTCATTTATCTCTAACTTTTTTTACTTCATCTTATATTTATCTTTATTTTACGTTGCTTAAGATTCATGCAAATTATAATGTTTATATTATAACATAGAAGTAAAAATAAAATAAAACAATTCATATACAATAAGTGTTTATTATAATTTGAAAAGATTTATATGTGTCAATTTAAATGGGAATGATTAATAAAGTTACATCCAGTGTGTGAAATTGAGTGCAGGCACACGTGTTACATTAAAGGTAGCCAATAATCTATTAGCAGGATTTGTGCAGAAAATTCACCGCAACATATCAAAAAAAAATTATATTAATAAATATTTACTTATTAACAAACATACTTTCTTCTTTTCTTCTTATTTATTATTCTAATTGTATAATGTGTTTCTAATAGAAAGATTTATCTTCAATTGAAAAGATTCGCTTGCAGATTCTGTGGCTTATTACACTGTATTAAGATTATTTTTCATACTTGATCAGATGATAACTTGGAATTGGTGAATAAATATTGTATTTTTTATATATATTTACTGCGTACTGCTGATCTTATTATTATATTCTTGATGATTTAACTTGAACAAAAATCAAACAAAAATCATTGTATTTTTTATATTTAACTGTTTTACATAACATTGTTTTTTATTAGATGCTATCTTATATTTTTAGATGATATCAAGCTTCAATTAAAGAATTAGCAGATAAATATGAGGCGAAGACTACAATATTATTAATTGCTTTACATGTTCATACTATACATGAAGTTGAAATGGTTGAAATTATGTCATATCCAATAATCCAACTTTAATGAAACATGGCTTATTAGAATAGCATCATAAAGGTAATATAATGGTGTTTTAATTTTCATAACAATATACAGTAAACAAAAATATCTCAATAATTAGGGATTAGAATTTTATGAATTAGACACCTCATTGAGAGAATTCAAATGGCAGTTTTTTTTTATCCAAAACAGCCATATATTGACTGAGTTATGGTAATTTCAGTTAATTTGATACGTTTTTTCTCATGGCAATAAAAAATTATTATTATTATATTGCTTTATAATTTTTTCCATAAAAATTCCGTATACTTTATACACTCACCTGCCATTGGCAATTTTGCAGATCGCTGGAAATAATTGAACAAAGTGAAATAAAAATAACTCAAAATTTTATTATCACAATCACTTTTATGTATTAAGCAAAATTGTTTTTAGATCTTCACATTGTTTTTCACAAAAAATCATATATTTAAATCAGATGACTAAAATTAGAGAATTATCTGTTGTTGAGCGTACCAAATTGACATAGAGACATTGGCAAATTTAGTTGATAGTATGTCTAGGAGAATAGATGCTGTAAAAAAATCTAAAGGCTATCCAACTAATTATTAATAATACTAAAATTAATAATCCAAAAACTTCGCATCTTTTATTTTTTTTTTTTCTCAATAAAATATTTGACCGCTCTTTACATATACACATTTTTTATTATGCTGTTAAGATGTGTTAAAACTTGACAATTGGGTTTAATTATTGAATGAAAAAATGATATAAATGTTTTACGTTTAATTTAAATTGTATATGTTGCAAATTTATTTCCAATGATGGAACACATGTAACATGAATTTTTACACATGACTTACTAAGTGAAAAATGATTTTTGAGATCACGCCACTATCATAATAAAAAAAAAAATCAAACATCATACAATGATTATTACATAAAATAATTGAATGAATGAAATTTTCTTCTAATGCCAATCATTTTTATATTAACGTCAAAAAATTTTTTTTTAAAGCTACAATAAAATTTTTTATTTTTTTGCATTGTTATTAATAATTAATTATCAAAATATTAAAATGGGATCTAATTCTCAACTTCCTAATGATAAATTAACTACTGGTAATCATTTTGTAGAATGGAAAGAAAAAAGATTTTCATGTATGTTGTGCAGGTACTTATTATCAAAAACTGAGCAAAGACCTCCATATCTAATTTTTGGTGTACATCATGTAATGTTCCGTTATGTTGTAATAGTAATAGAAATTGGTTCAAAATTTATCATGAAAAGGAAAATATTTATTCAAATAAAGACTAAATTGTATGGATTATCTAAAATAAGAAATGCGAAAAAAAAATTTATGTAAAAATTGCAAAAGCTTGAAAGTCTACTAACAAAAAAATATTCAAAATGATTTTATTGAAACTCCTAGTTTGAAGAATAATAACGCCATAAGTTTTAATAAGGTCACTGTATTCTATAAAAATTTTTATAAGTTGTGAAAATTTCTTAAAATAATTCAAAAAGTTTGCTATTATTAAATTATTCCAATAAAAATAATAAAATTACATCATGTGAATTATAATAATGTGCAAAAAAAATATATTTATTTGGATTAGATAATGAGTGACTTTTGTCTTTAATTTCATCACGCTTACACAAAATTTGTGCTACATTTTAAGGGATAATGAATCATTACATAAGTTTATTATATATATATTCAAATCATGGCACACATGTTAAAACTTTGGAAATTATCAATTGAAAATTTTTTACTTTGACTTTTAAAGCTAATAAAATTATTAATTGTAAACAAAGCACAAGTATCATTATGAAGATTGATTTTTGCTTAATACATAGGTAAACTCGATAAGTCGGACACTCAATAAGTCGGATTTGGCCTAACTCGGACAAAAATTTCCAGCCCTTTTTTTTATATTTAAAAATTTCTTGATAAGTCGGTAAACTCTTGTTAAGCTGTAAGTCGGACAACTCCTCCAGCCAGATAATAATAAATGACTCTTGATAAGTCGGTTCACGTGATTTTCGTAAATCTTGAGAGATAATCTTTACTATTTTTAGTAATGTATTATCCAATAAATTTTTGTAATAATAATTTCATTATTCATGATTTGTAATAAATCTGTTTCGTGAATAATATTATTATCAATTATAATCATTTTAAAAAATTTGTCTTTGCAAATAATGTATTTTATTGTTATATTTATCAATTATGTCATTTATTATCTCATCATTAAATGAATTCACGTTTTGTTGTCTCATCATTAAATGATTAAAAGATTTAAAATGGAAAATTAATAGAAAACAAAATAATTCTTTAGTACAAACCAGTATGAATATTTATTTAGATAAAGAGTAGAGATTTTTTTTGTTTTATCTTCTATCTGTTTTATTAAATTATTTTTTCAATTATTATTAAAAATAAATAAATATGATTTAAACAACGATTTTCTTAATTTTTTTTTTTTTTGTAAATTGCATATTTTGATAAGTCGGATCTCTTGATAAGTCGGACACTATGTCTAGCTATTTGTGTCCGACTTATCGAGTTTACCTATGTACTATTCATTAGCATATTGTCAATTTGTCTGATTTACACTATTAAAAACAATAATTCAATTATTATAATCACCAAAATAGTCAGTGACAATATCATCACCATCACTATCATCACATGTAAACTAATTGTCAATGAAATGAACTGTCAATGAAATGACTGTTGATGAAATGAACTGTTGGCAAAGTAAAGATGACTGGTAATTTCAGGAATTAAAATTATTAAATGATATTAATGTCTAATTAGTATTAGTACGAATAAACTAATCTTATAAATAAAAAGAACATCATTTACGTTGGAGCTCAAGGATTAGGCGTGTTTTGAAGATCAAATAAATGATGCTCAGATTCTTGAAGCATATCTAAGGAAAGAAAAGATCAGAAATTTACAAGATAATTAATAAAAGAACCTAAAAAAGTTGAAGAAAAATGATTTACTACCTAACTTAGATTAATTATCAGTACACAGCTGGGTGCGGAGTTGTAAAAATCAGCCTGAATTTCCAGAGCTTTTTGAGAATATGTCAAAAAGTAATTAAATCTTTCAATTGAAAGCTTTCCTGTATACTGTTTTTCTTACAGATTTCAATGCTATAGTACATATCAGCCGATTTGGTTTTTGGGGCCTTTTTTCAAACCTTATGTCTTATTATGTCTTCACGAGTATTTTTAATGTGTGAACTAGTCAGTAGAATGATAATTAACCCTAAAAAAAATATTTGCTCCGCTAAAAAAAACTATTTTACTATTCAACAACCCGTCAAACCAATGGCCCCACCTCAAAACCAATGGGTTTTTGCTAGTATAAAGTATTCATAACGTTATGATCATACCGTACTGGATTTTGGGGTTCAAACAAAATCAGCGCATATGATTAGAAACCCAAATTGGATATAAAAAATCCAAGTACCCTGAAAACTAGTGTATTGTTTCATATTGTCAGATGCTCATAATTGTTGAAAATGCTGATTTGCTTTCTTATTTAGCTATAAATTTTAAATCAATAAAGAGCCTTTGTATCAAAAATATTTTAAATCTGCTTTGCAATAAAAACACTAATTTGAATTTTTAAATTTTTTTAAACTGCATTTTCAACCAATTTTCTATTTTCTGCTCTTTATCAATACTTTGGATATTTATTTACCTATTTAAAAGAAAAATTTTAATAAAACGGATATGAATTATTTACTTTTATTTCTCTCTTAATTATTTTATACTCCTTTCAAAAGGTAGCTAGAAATGATGCAACAATCGTTATGTGGATTAATAATTAAAAGGTGGGAAACAAGAAACACCAAAAGTACTCCACAATGCTTATTTGCATGGTGAATGTAATATTCTCACTTAATACAAAATAAAACACTTATTACATCTCTAACTGCTGAATGTAATTTTTCATTCCAAAGTTTATCAAATGCAGTTTTTTTTTAGCCTTAAGAGAATTCATTAGTGCTATTCTTCCCAATAATCTTGCAATGAAAGATCATTAACTTTGTTCTGCCAATTATATATGAAATTATTTTTGTTATAGAAAATTATCCCAACTTCAAATAATTTGATATGTTATCATTTTCAAATAAATCCGTACCATTCTCAGATCTTTATTCAAATTATTTGATAAAGTTGCTTTAGAGCATGAAGACATAGCTTTTAATATTACAAAATGAGCCTTAAAAGTTGGTTCACTCCAACTTTAATTTCTACATCATAAAAATCTGAAAAATAATGATACGTCACGTGATGCAAATTTAATGAGATATTGTAAAATAGTAAATTATAAATCACGGGAAACTGATATATAAATCGGAGATGATTCACGAAGTTACACGCAAATAAAATCGGAAAAACTGATCAAGTGATCAATTTATTCGACACAAATAAAATAATTGACTCACGGAAATATTGGAAATATAAATATTCCAACATTCTAAAATGTAACGGATTACAAAGTATAATCGTGTAGTTATCTGCATAAATATCCGCAATTTTACGCAGCATCATGAAAATATCCAATTTTATCGGTGGGTTGGGTGCGTGTTATCCTTATTTAGAAATCGATTTGGCGATTGCGGATATTTTTTGTGGATAACTACATGATAATTATGGAGTGAGGTGAAATTCTGATTGGCTAATTTGGATTTCACACATGTAAATTTGGATTTCACACATGTAAATTTGAATTTCACATATGTGAATTGCGAATTCACATAATTTCATTTTCACGTATATACAACAATAATATTAATATGAAGTGGAAAATTTCAATTAGTGATCTGCGAAAATTTGCGCCAAATTCTATCACGTATCACGAATTAATTTATTTATTAGAGGATTTAAAAAAATTTTTTTTGGGGTTTTTTTTTATATATAATAATAACATTTCAGTTGTGCGACTAAATAATTAAATTTGTGTCGGCGCAATTGAATTTAACTTGGCTTTAAAGTCACCTGTGAACTTATGACATTGCCTAAAAAAACTTACGCATAGTCTAGCAATCAAAGAATAAACCGTAAGTTTGAGATAGGAAGTTCTAACCCATTATACAAAAAAAATAAACCGTAATAGTGATAAAATTTGGATGACTAGATACATTTTAATGTATCTAGTTCCCCAATTTTTGCTATGCAAAAAAAATAAACCGTAATAATGATAGATTATGGCTTCCTCTTTCATAGCTACAGCTTATTTTTTTGATTGCTCGACTGTGAGCAAATTTATGGAGGTATAATAATAATAGTCAATTTTACTATATAAAATATTTCAATGACGATCAATCATTAATTTATTGTTGTATATAAAAAAAAAAAAAAAGAAAAAATGCCACCAATTTCAAAAAGAAAAAAGAGAGCCAAAAATCAAACAAGAAATGCAGAAGGCAAGTTTGTGTCAAAAAAGGTATGCCAAAATTATGGTTCTGAATCTTTGGATACGAGTGAACATGGCGAAGGAGTAAATCATGAAAAAAATGATGAATTAAAAGATTTTGACAGTGAAATCAACACGACAAATGATAATTCTGAATTTTTGGATATGATTGGACATAGTAAAGAAGTAAATCATGAAAATAATGGTGAATTAATAAAAGACTTTGACAGTGAAGTCAACACGAAAAATGATAATTCTGAATCTTTGGATATAGTCGAACATGCTTTTGAATCTCCTGAAAAAGCAAATTACTTTAACGGAGGGCTCAATATTCCGACTGAATCTTGGGATATGATTGAATATGATGAATTAATATGTGGCTTTAAAAGTGGAATCAACATTAATCCTCAATATTTGGATATAATTGAAGATACTTTAGAATATTTTGAAAGAAAAGATGACGTTGACGGACCGCTCGAGAAAATTGATCATCTTGGAAATAGTTATTATGAATGAAGATGAAGAAGAAGTCAAATCTTTCATTATTAACAGATGGCTCAACACGAGATTTCATACTCGCTTATATCTAAAGAGGTTGAAAATAGGTGATATGATCAATCTTTCAAACATCTTCAACCTAACAATAGTATGAACGTTCACGTAATAATAGTGAATTTTCAAACTAGTAATAATATTAATTGTATGAATGTTCAGACTAGTAATAATGTGGATGCTCATAGTTTTGAAAATATCGTTTTATCATCAATAATTAAAATATCTCAGTATAAAGAAGTCAAAAAGATCTACCACCATTAATTATTCTTCTACAATTATTTTATTGTATTGTATTATTTGCCATAATGTATTTTATTAAAGGATTAACCTTTATTTGTAATAATAATAATAATAATAATAATAATAATAATAATAATAACAGTAACAACAAGAATTTGAATAGTGAGTTTCAATCAATAAAAGGTTATTATAACCTTTGATTTATTTCTTTTTATGTCTATTAATGGCACCAACAGGGAATAGATTAAGATCAACAAATTAAATATAATTAAAATATGTTATTATTGGATCTGATTATTTATTATAGGTATCAAAAATAACGTTGGTGTTAATTTAATTTTTGAAGTGTTTTTTGTCATCCAAGTCGTTCAAGTCGTGTAAGTCACCTAATACTAAGTCGTTTAATTTCTTAACCAGTTTTGCATCCATATCTGTTTATAGAAAACAAAATTAACTTTATAAGGAAAAACAATAAATTCTCGAGTAAAATCAAAAATGCTTATCATGTGAGTACATTAAATTGTACTAAAAGGAATAGAACTCAACAACCAGTCAATATTCTTGAAAATCTGTCACACAATAAAAGTTTATACAATTACTATATTACAGAATTATTTTGAAAAGAAACGGACTCCTATCTAAAGTTGTATTGCTTGACAATTATATCCACTACATTCTCCAAAACTATATTACTTTGACCAATTTTATGACGAATGGTGAAGGAAATCAAAATTTAAAATAAAAGGTAAAAAATATATACCATCATCGCCACCAGTCACTATTACAACCAATGATATAATCCTTTATAACTAATACAATCACAATCACCATCATTATCATTATCCCCAATGCTCATTATAACCAACGCAATTACTGTCACTACTTCCAATGCAACTACCACCTTTGATGAAATTGCCACCAGCCAAAAAATGGAGACCTGTATCACCAAACAACTATGATCCAAACAAAAGAATAATCGTCGCAATGTTTAATGTTTGCATGAAAGGAAAATAGGCAAGTGTGTGTAGAATCCTTATAAAGAACTTTGCTATCTGGAACGCCTTGGCCATCTTGTAATTTTGAAGTTTAGAGCCTCCAAAGTTTGCTTGAAGTGTAACATGGTGACATGCAAGAAAAGATTGATGAAAGGCTTAACATCCTCTGCATTTTGCGCTCAAATGCAAAAATTGTGACACGGCCTGGAATAGAGATATCATGAATATTCATTTCATTGCAACTTAAATGAAAACAGGCAGCCAGATATTTTCACACAATCTGCCATTGGCTAACTTAACTCTAGTCAATCACCTTTCTACTTGTTAAAAGAATATAATATTAATGTATACATATAATTAATTTACATATTATTATTGCACGGAGATTTTCTTGATATTTTTTTTAATAAACTAAATTGTCCCCTCTAATGGGATCATATCTACATCTTTTATAGTGTATGCAAATGGATCTTTTCTTACTGGTCTAGATTTGTAAGGTGCTGTGCATATTAATTCAATATACATGTACATAATATAAAATGGTTGGTTAAATAAATTATAATGATAATGATGTTAACTAATTTTTTTAGCTTTTACTTACAACGTGGTTTTCCTCGCGAATTAGGATTAAAATGATCATCTATTTGTCTAATCTATTATTAGTAAGAGAACATTAGCATTAACGTTGTGATTATGGTAATAGAATTTAATTAATAAGTGTACCTTCAGAGTTTCTGGTACAAATTCGATAGGTATAGATGCTAATGTACCATCAAATCTATAATAATAATAAAAATTTATTATTAATTATTGATTTCAAATTTTTTTTTCCAATGATTACCTATTTTTCCTAATATCCAAATATCTAAATTCGCCCTCATCTTTTGCTATTTTTTGAAGGATAACAATATTATCTGCTTCCTGTGATACTTTAGCAGATCCAAATATTGAATTAATATCTAACAAATCCCTGCTATCTTTTCGTGGATGCACCACCAATGTGATATGAACATTTTTCTCGGTTGCAAAGCTACGAAATTTTGATATGGTACGATCATGATATTCCCACCTGTCATTGAATCTACATAAATCTGATGTCATAAATTGTAAATTATCTATGATTATATGTCGAACGTCATAAGCAAACGTTGCATGATTCATTGCTTCAATGACTGTATCAATTTCTGTACTTCCAAAAAATTTTAGAAAATACATCGGAAGCTAGCATTTGTGATAATGAAAATAGACAATGATTAATTTAATATATAAATAGATAAATAAATAAATATAAATATATTTCAGAACCACTTTGCCTGTTGAAATTTTGCAGCCCATTCAGAAAATTCTTCAGGGTGTTGTGATAAATCTTTTTCAGCAAATTGTTGCAACATTTTTTTTGCCAATCTTACATTTGGAATTTCAAAACTTCCCCATAATGTACTAACACCTGATATACAATAATCTAAAGAAAGTTGACTTAAAACGGTGGTTTTCCCTGTGCCAGTCCCACCGCTAAAAATGGTCATTTCACCTGGACGATGTCCTTTAAGTGTTTTGTTTAATGCAGGAAGATCGTTAGACATGACACCACGAACTTGGTCTGGATTAATGATTTCTCTATATACTCCATCTTTAATATGATCAAAATTAATAATTTGTTCATGTGGTAATGGTTTAGAATTAGAAAGTATTTGAATCAGATTTCTTCCCATTATTAATGCTTGACTAGCATTAAGAGGTCCATCTAAACTGCCACAACGTGTATTCACTATTAAACAACGCTCAATCCCCAACTTCTTGACAAACATTTCTGACATGTCTTGACCAATAACATCATCATCCAACCAAACATAAATTTTAGAAAACCTATGTAACAGAGGAAGAATTTGAAGGTGTAATTGGCTATTTTCAGTAGGTAGACAAAAGGCAGGTATTTTTGTTTCCTGGTATGCTGCCATTGCATCAAATTCATTTCCAGCTAAAATGATCGTTTCAGTCTCTAATGATGCCAAGTGATAACCAAAAAGACCTGCCTGAAATGATGGTGGGTCGTATGCCACTAATTCAAAATCCCTATTTATTGAACAGGCTTTAATTCTTGCTATAGATGTTTTTAATTCTGTGCAATATTTTAAGTCATTAAAAGAAGGTGCAATTCTTGGAAATGTTATACATAATTCACCATATCTTAGATCCGAGGGATTCTTCAACCAACTTTGAGGAATGTTTGGAACTGTAGGATTGTTATTGATGTATCTTGCCACACCAACTTCATAATCTCTTAATGTATCATAAGTAATTTTAAATTTGTCTAAAATATTAGCGATAACTTGTGAATGATTCATTAATTCATTTTTATAGTTTACTAAATCGTTGTATTTTTTTGTAAATTCAATACTTAATTCTTCAAATGCATTTTTTATCGAATAAATAATTTTATACAATTCAGTTTTATTTAGCATCTGCAGATAGTCATTCCAAGCACCCTTTACTGAACAAGATGGACAATCAAAAGTCCCATTTTTTATGTTAATCATCATGGAATAATAATGTTCTCTCTTTGGACGACAGACTGGGCATTTAACTTTTAGATAATCATCTTTATCTGTTTTTTTTTGGATACTGATGATGGTGAACAAGAAATTCAATAATTTCTTCGGGTCGTGGAACATAGTATTTTGAGTAGGCATCATTGAAATATGTTGAAGTTTCTCGATTATAATGCTTTTTAAAGATAAAATTACTACTATTTGATTTTTGTTGCTGTTGGTATTGCTCCACTTTATTGAGTAAAAATAATAATAGCAATTTTGGTATTTGTAAATTTGGTTTTGATTTTTGATTTATTAGATGATGTGGTTGTTTTAATGGATTTATTTGTATTGATGAAAAAAATCTTTTCTGATACGTTCCTTTATTTGTTGTAAAAGTTCTAGCTTTTTTAAACATTTTAAATTTAGTTTTAATGTGTAAAGAAAGATGATTTTTAATAAAGTTAAAAAATATTACGCGTCAATCAATCATCAATGAATGAATGATGTCATTATTATTGTATTTTTTGATCTTCACAAATATTACAGTTTTTATTTTAGTTATTGCACATCATAATTTCTAAAAAAAATTCAATTTTCAAATGACAAGTTCACAAGAAGAAACCACATTTCCCATACAAACAAAACAATCTGCAAAAATAATTGATGGAATACATACAGAAGTGTTGATTAGTGGTTTTCGAAATAAGATTTTTGTGGTGATAACACAGTATGGAAAAATTGGTAGTTTGGTAAATAGGATAAAAATTTAATTAATTAATGATAGTAGTTAATTAATTTATATATATTTATATATATATATATATAGATTCATGTAACAGTAGACACGATGTCACCACTTAGAGTGTCATCAACAAATACCATATCAACAAATGAAATTTTTTTACTTGGATCATATTCTTCATTATATCAAATATATGCGTCACAAATTGCCAATACAATAGTACAAGAAAATCCTAATGAAGGAAGATCAATAATTGTTGGAATTGCATTAATGAAAAAGGGTACAGAATCAATGAATGAACAAGAAGGAGAAGAAATAATCGGAGGAAAGTATTTATTAGAACAAGTTGAATTAATGGTTAGAGAATGTAGAGTTTGGTGAATAATTTTTTTTATAATATTTTGAAAGAAAAGATGACGTTGACGGACCGCTCGAGAAAATTGATCATCTTGGAAATAGTTATTATGAATGAAGATGAAGAAGAAGTCAAATCTTTCATTATTAACAGATGGCTCAACACGAGATTTCATACTCGCTTATATCTAAAGAGGTTGAAAATAGGTGATATGATCAATCTTTCAAACATCTTCAACCTAACAATAGTATGAACGTTCACGTAATAATAGTGAATTTTCAAACTAGTAATAATATTAATTGTATGAATGTTCAGACTAGTAATAATGTGGATGCTCATAGTTTTGAAAATATCGTTTTATCATCAATAATTAAAATATCTCAGTATAAAGAAGTCAAAAAGATCTACCACCATTAATTATTCTTCTACAATTATTTTATTGTATTGTATTATTTGTGGAATAATAATGTTCTCTCTTTGGACGACAGACTGGGCATTTAACTTTTAGATAATCATCTTTATCTGTTTTTTTTGGATACTGATGATGGTGAACAAGAAATTCAATAATTTCTTCGGGTCGTGGAACATAGTATTTTGAGTAGGCATCATTGAAATATGTTGAAGTTTCTCGATTATAATGCTTTTTAAAGATAAAATTACTACTATTTGATTTTTGTTGCTGTTGGTATTGCTCCACTTTATTGAGTAAAAATAATAATAGCAATTTTGGTATTTGTAAATTTGGTTTTGATTTTTGATTTATTAGATGATGTGGTTGTTTTAATGGATTTATTTGTATTGATGAAAAAAATCTTTTCTGATACGTTCCTTTATTTGTTGTAAAAGTTCTAGCTTTTTTAAACATTTTAAATTTAGTTTTAATGTGTAAAGAAAGATGATTTTTAATAAAGTTAAAAAATATTACGCGTCAATCAATCATCAATGAATGAATGATGTCATTATTATTGTATTTTTTGATCTTCACAAATATTACAGTTTTTATTTTAGTTATTGCACATCATAATTTCTAAAAAAAATTCAATTTTCAAATGACAAGTTCACAAGAAGAAACCACATTTCCCATACAAACAAAACAATCTGCAAAAATAATTGATGGAATACATACAGAAGTGTTGATTAGTGGTTTTCGAAATAAGATTTTTGTGGTGATAACACAGTATGGAAAAATTGGTAGTTTGGTAAATAGGATAAAAATTTAATTAATTAATGATAGTAGTTAATTAATTTATATATATTTATATATATATATATATAGATTCATGTAACAGTAGACACGATGTCACCACTTAGAGTGTCATCAACAAATACCATATCAACAAATGAAATTTTTTTACTTGGATCATATTCTTCATTATATCAAATATATGCGTCACAAATTGCCAATACAATAGTACAAGAAAATCCTAATGAAGGAAGATCAATAATTGTTGGAATTGCATTAATGAAAAAGGGTACAGAATCAATGAATGAACAAGAAGGAGAAGAAATAATCGGAGGAAAGTATTTATTAGAACAAGTTGAATTAATGGTTAGAGAATGTAGAGTTTGGTGAATAATTTTTTTTATAATATTGAAAAATTACTAGTATTACTGATATCACTACCGTCAATATAAATAAAATATCAATTATTATTTTTAATATCATTGACATAATAATTAAAGTTGTTGTTATTAAATTATTTCAAGGTCATCATCATCACCATCATCATGAATGTTATCATCATTTAAATTCCAAAAATTTTCATCAATTGTTTCATTGCCTTGAACATGAAACCATTGACAACACAAATCATTGAATGCATTGTATGGAATGTCTTGATTGTTTGAAAAATCTGGAAAAGAAAAGCTTTTAACAGTTGTTAATGCGTAATTTTACTGGTCAAGGAATATTAACAACTATGATAATAATAACAATGATATTATTGAGAGATTTTAATTATATTTTTTGTTTTTTTAAAAAAAAAGGATATTAAATTTACAAATGGTGCTTTTTTTTTTAACAAAGAACTTGCCATACTTAATTGGAAGGAATTTACTTATCAATTATTTTGTTGAATAAAAGATAATTGAATTAATGAATTCTGAATTTATTATCATTATACCTTTCATTGTAATAATCTAGTTTATTTCCAATAATCATAATTTTTTCCAGCTTAGATTTATTCCAATTGGCTGAAATAACATTATTATATAGACCAATTGGGCAATGTGGCATATAGAAAAGTGTATTATTTGAGATAGAATGTTTTGCTTTCTAATCATAATAATATTGATAAGTAATTTTACAAAAGTGTAATATTATATGTTGATAAATATTAATAGATAAACTTGCCTCATTGATTTCTATTGATTCAACATTATAATATGATATAATTTTTAAATCTAAATCAGATTGAATTGGGTCATAATAAGATATTTTCCCAATTATCTTGAAAATTTGAAAATAATAATAAATATTTTTTATTTGTGTCCAAAATGAAAATATATCTATTTTTTTTTACCTGAAATAAATCTTTTAAAAGTAATAACAAAGCAAATTGATATTGTGATACTATTGATTTTTCTATACATCCAACTCCATAACTGATTATATTGATGAATCCTGGGTGGTTTGGATGTAAAAGGTTTCTTTTAATATTCTCTAATAAGTTAATATTAGCATTAACAATAATAAGGCTATAAATATTATTATACATTAAATCCAAAATATATAAATTTGTTTTCCTTTTTTCTTTTACCTTTTAATTCATTAAAAGGATTACTTTCTAACAAAATCATTCTAAAAAATCAATCAAACCAAATCAAGTCTTGTAAAAAAAAATTTTTCTCATATTTAATATAAAATAATAAAATAATACTTTTTATTTTCTATAAAACTTATTAATTTTTCAAAAGAATTTTGTTTAACAATAAATTTTTTATGTTTGTTGTTATTATAACTTTTATATTTAAATTTATTTTCTTCCATTTTCAATGCAAATTTTTCTTTGTAAAATGATAACCTATTACTACGTAAGATTTTTTTTTGTAGGTAACAACATATTTAGATGTACCTTATCATTGGTTGATTATGCTCATATGGTTTCTTAAATGTTATTTAATCAAAAAAAAAGTATAAATATACATATATAAAGATTTCATTTTAGATCAATGATTAGATAGAACTGGAAAAGGATAAATCCATCTAACCCTTCAAACCATTTCCCATAATCTTCAATTATTTTTTTTAATTTGATTTAATACCTTGTGGTATAGAAATGATGATCTTTTGATACTTCTTCCAGTAAAACAGGCTTTACCCATAATGATAGAATATTTGCTATTGATGAATGTTCTATACAATTTTATCATTATCATTATTGAGTATTTACATTATAATTTGGCAAGCCCATAATAAAAATAATGCTTGCTTAAAATATTAATTTAAAATAGTAATATTAACACCAGTACTCATGGTAATAGTTGGCAGCAGTGGTAATAATGTTCTGTTAAATAATTTTGATTGATGGTCAACCCAAGAATTACAGTTACCATTAGAAGTATTTTGAAAAAGGAACAAGGTGAGAAAATTGCTCCTTACATTTTTAAATTAGCAGATACCAAATC
>CAUDNR010000001.1:123124-135576 GCA_958430865.1 Entrophospora sp. SA101 | reverse complement strand
TGTAGAGGATACCTTTTGATATGAAAGAGTATTCATTAGAAAGCTTTAATGGAGTACTTTCATTTTAGTCTAACAACAAAGTTCGAGTTTATTATAAAAATCACAAGATATTTTAAAAAACTTCATGTGACACGAATTTCGAATTTATTTTCACATAGAAAAGCAGCCTCAGGAAAATGTCACACGACTAATAGTGTGCAAATTCCTTGTGAGCATAGTAAAGTACATGTTTTAAAAAAGAATAGAACTCTACAACAAATATTTTTTTTGAGAAAATCTCTCTATTACATTAAAACTAAAGACATATTCTATCGAATAATAGAGCTATTTTTTTAAAAGTTAGGACAGAAAGTGACTTCTATACTTTTAAAATTTGCCTAAAATTTAGGAGGTCTTTAGACCAAGCCAACTATACTTGTGGATTTTTTATGTTGATCATTTATATAATAATTTCCCCCGTTTATTATAGAAATGTCGATCATTTCACTGTTTCATAAGTGGATCACCAATTAACTTTTTCAAATAGAAACAATAGCTTAAAAGCAGTAGCAATAGTCTGAGCATGAGAATGAAGACGAAATGGTAATAAATGGGAATATAAGAAATAAAAATGTTATTTTTTGTTTATATAGACATTATATATACAGGTCACTCCCGTTATAAGGACACTCATGGGACAAGCAAAAAAATGTCCATATAACAAGATGTTCTTATAACAGGAGTTCATAAGAAATCACATGACTTAAAAAATGATTATAAAATTTTTTTAGAAATTATTAACTTATTTTAAAATCAACAATTTAGCAAAAGCTTATAATTATAATCATTAATGATTAAAAGGTTTAGAAAAAAATGGTTTTAAAAATTTGCAAAAATTTTTAGTTAAGTATTGGATAATTCATAATTCTTTTATAGTCTTGTTTGAAAACATTATCAAAAAAAAGACAATTGTGAATAAATTTCTTTATTGTCAAAAATGTAAAATATTTCATCACTGTAAGTATTTCATCATCATCAAAAAAAACAATAAAAAGAGATCAATCAAAAACGTAAAGATACTTTGTTACAATTCACAAACCCATTCTTGAAAATAATAGATACTTTGTCACCACCAAAACAATTTGCGAATTGATTATTGTTAGTGTTAATGATAATAAATCTGATGTAAGTAATTTGTGTTTAATGTGTTTAGTATTAGTAATAAAAACGTAAATAATTAGCTATCTGATTTTGTCATAGTGATTTGAGTGATTTGATTGGTTCTCTCGTTGTACTGACATGTCCTTATGGTGGATGTCACTAGTAAAAAGAGAACCAATAGATTATATATAAGCAAAGAAAGATGGGACCACAAAAGAATTTTAAATCATGCACAAACATAACAGCTTGATAGCTTGATGGACATAGTGGTGCAGTCTTGGATTCCGTGCAATTTTTTTATTGTATAATTAATCATATGTTTTTAACAAAATAAACATGACTTAGCTATTTAATCATTTCCTTGTATGTGAATGCCTCCATCCATCGAATCTTCATGGTGGTCATGATTATTATGTGATACATTTGATATCATCATTGACATAACAAACAATTGTGTCATCCAGGTAGTAATGACACCAAGGCCATGCATAAACAAAACTCTTAACAATGCGTGTCTACCCAGATCTCTGGGGTTCACAAAATAAACTACTTTTCCTGATTATCAATTATGGTTGCTCATGAATAATAAATCTGATGTTGATTGCATGTGTCAGATTTAATTAAAATTTCCTATCACAAACATACAAATTAGTGCTTTCACACACCCTCATAATTGTGAAATTTTTCTCACAAGTGAAGGCCATCCATACATTGGAAGGCTTTGGACAAAACTTTCCTTATCTTCCTCTCAGACCAGGCTGGCTATTTCCATATGAGCATTGATTGCTGATGAGAGTTGGCACTTGTGTGATGATTACTTTATGTTATATCCCTCTCTAGAATAAAGTTGGTGGGTTAGGGCAGTAGACAAGGAAACTATTTGAAATTCTCCAACTCAGGAAGTTGCAACCTGGGTTGCTTTTTAGATTTTTCACCAACAACCCTGCCCCATTTAAATAACAAGTTCAGTTGGTCAAATAAAAATAAAGAAATAGAGAACTTGGGAAAATGATTGATTTATAAATAACATACCAAACAAAATCTGAACCATTTATTTTACAACTTTCTCCTTGATGCCAATGATCATGGTGACTATCACAATAGGAGTGGGCAGAGTCAAACTGCCACCTTTATACTTGTCAAGATACATGCTCTCATTGAGCTACACTCCTCCAATCTAGGGTGGGTTATATGGGAAAAGGTCCCCATTTAAAAAACAAATTCAGTTTGATCAAATAAAAATTAAAGAAACAGAAAATTTGGGAATGATTAATTTATAACATACCAAAAAAAAAATCTGAACCATTTTATTTTACAACTTTCCTCTTAACATCAGAGCACAAATGCAATTTCAGAGTCCCCAATCCCAATCTGAATTACAAATTCCTGCCCGGGCTTGAAATGAGTTTCAGCAAATTTCTTATTGCTTCGATGGTCTAGATGTTGATGTACACCTAAAATCACAACTCTTTGACCCAGGTTGCACAATTTCTTGGTTGCAGAGCCAGTCATCTTTACCCTAGAGGTAGGATCGTTGCAGTCAACTTTTCGGCCAGCATGTCAGCAGCCTTCTCTGGTCAGACAGTATGAGGGGAAGATTAGTGAAAAGTGTCCTTACATTGATGCAAGCTCTTATAAATTCCAGGGCAATGCTACCCCCCCTGGAATTCTGTTGCATTGTTGTATCATCGGGGGGACAAGTCAGATTAGCCTTGTGTACACAAGGAATGTGTGAGAATGACTGTATAGTGTTCAAGTAGCATGTATGCCTTGACATCTGTAAATTTCCAATAATCAAACATAACATATTTAAATTGTTTCTTCTGTAACAGTTGTATCATCTTGTCATTTTCTTGTAATTATATATTTAATATTATTAATGTTAATTATGAAAAAACAAAAACAATACCAATCGTTTATCATCAAGAATCTCGTAAATACCCAAAGAGACAGACAAGATCTGCTCCATGTTTTGATTTCAACAAGACATTTTATTAAGTAAAGAATCAATACATGTATATCAATATTTATAAAACAATTAAATGATTAAAAAAAAATAGTGTACCTCTCACCATCAATAAACAACACCTTGTCTTCTTTAAAGCAAGCCATACTATGCAACAATGTTTACGCTTTCTCGTCTTGTAAGAGATAGATAAATTGTTTTTCCAAAAAAATAAAAAAATAAAAAAAAAAATCAATCGCGTCAACAATAATAACAATCTTTGTACAACAACACGCGCGTAAATAAAATTTTTCTTGTGTATGTCGATCTAAATATATAACAATCTTTTTCTTTTTTTTAAAAAAAAAAACCATGTCAGTAGTTGAGAAACAAAAAAGAAAACGCAAAGGAATCAAGCTCGCCGATTCCAAAGGGTAAGTGTTTATTAAATGGTGGTTGTTGCAATCGCTGCAACTCTAGTTTTTTTCTTAAAATTATTCAAAACACACATCTTAATTGTCATTTCTCCCTCCTTCCTCTTTTAATTGTACTCTAAACAAATTTCATTCATCTTGCTTTCTTTTCCTTTATTTTACGTACCTCACTATTACAAAGGCCAAACGACACAAAAAGGAACAAACTAAGAAAACATGAAACAAACCATCACAAGATTGTTGAGTAAATATTATTATTATTATTATTATTATTATTAATTATAATTATTAAAGAAAATGATGATGGTTGTGATCATTGCAATCCCAGGCTGTAATAAAATAAATATTTTATTTACGTGTTTTTTTTTTTTTTTTTTAATATAAATCCTTCAAAAAGAATTGGAGATTTAAATAAGTAAGTAATATTATTGTTTTTTGAGATTATTAAACAACTTGCCATTCTAGTTAAAATACAATTTTTTCTTTTTTTTTACTTTGCAACAAACAAAATTAAATTTTTTCCAATCAACAGAAAAAACAGAAAAGGTATGAAATATATGGTATTTAATAATGTGAATGGAGAATTATTTTTTCTTGAGAGTTGAAAATCATTGCAATTATATAGATGTTTTGTGACCAAAAAGCCAGAACATAATTGAGGCTTCTACATCTATCTCATTGAAATCTGAGGTGAGTAATTATATTTTCTATTATTTTATTTTAACATACAAAAATATCTTTATCAAACATTTGGATGTGCACACAGGTTGCAGATGATGCCCTCCTTGTTGTTTTAGCCTATAACAATCTTGTCGTGGGTAATATCGTTCCTTTTATAAAGATTGTAAAGGCTTTCTTGATAACAAGATCACGAATGTCCCTGCGTTCGGCAAATGAGCCTGTCCTCCAGGCAATTGTCGAGATCCTTCTCCCATCAAGATACCATGTTCCAGAACTTTGTTTGGTAATGAATAGCAAAAAACAAAAGGGATCAGGTCACTTTGGCTATCTTGATGTTTTTGTTCTGGGAGGAGCTGAGGGTAATAATATTAGTTTAGAATTAAAGTACATTTCATTAACTGGTTTGATGAGAGATATTAAGGGAAGTTCGATGAAAAAAATTGATGCGAATGAATTAGAAAAATTAGATAAGATTCTAGAAAAAGAAGATGAAGAATCTTTACTTGGAAGGAAATATGTATATTGGTCTGAGGAACAAATAAGATGAAACAGACATCTATACGTGGAATATTAAATAATGGAGTAAAACAGGTGGGATCGTACATGAATACGATCGCAAAGGGACAAGTCGTTGGTTACTCTGCTGAAGGAGTATTGGATGAAAGGATTCAGATAGTCAAATCGGATCCTAATAAGTTAAAAGGTTTCGTAATAGTAGTAATTGGTTTTCGTCGTGTTATATCGAGACCTGTCGAAGACATAATGTCGCATTATAAATATAATAAGGTTTAAGAAGGTATTGCATTTTTTCCTTTTAGTAATTGAGCAATTTTACATATTTTAGGCTAATCATTTGTTCATACTCATTTGTATTTATTTTATTTGTAATTTAATACAGTCAGGGAATATGCTAAATTTGGTATTTCCTAATTTATAAATGATAAACGTTCTGGAATTTCTTTAGAAGAAAATTTGATTGGCTAAATTTATGCAGATCCTTTTGTTAATAAATATAAACAATCTTTAAAGGAAGAGAAAAAATGAGAAAATCATGGCGAGAGCTTTATTGACTGGTCATAAACTTCCGAATTATATGGGACTAAACAATATGAGATGACATTTTTGCAATTTAACATATATTATATTATCCTGATAGATAATTTTAATATATATATGTACACATTAATTTTTTCTGTAATAGTTATTTAATAATAATAAAAATAATGTTTATTATAATTATAACCAAACAAGTTATTCTTTTACCCATTAAATATAATTAATATACACAAATAAGTGTGTTTATAATTATAACTAACCATGTTATTCCTTTTAACCATTAAATATAATATAACCAATCAAGTTATTCTTTTACTCATTAAATATAATTAATATACACAAATAAATGTGTTTATAATTTATAACTGACCAAGTTATTCCTTTTACCTATTAAATATAATACACACACATAAAAATCAGTAACCTGATAATGATTTTAATATTGTATACAAATTCAATAATTTTTTTTCTTTACCTGCAAATTCATTGATATAATAAAAATAATCAATTAATATTAATTATGCTCCCTGATCATGACTAAATTATTCACTTTACCCATTGAATATATACATATATAAAAATTGGTATAATATTCCTAATAATTCATAAAACAATAAATAAATTTATAAATTTATATATATATATATATATATATAAATAAGTTATTTAAAAAATTTTTTTTTAAGTAATCCTTACATGTAAATGTTTGTAAATTCAGATAAAAGCAAACTTATGGCATATTCATTAATAGACAACTAGGAGTTCGTTCTATATATCCATCCCTATGGTTACTATTAATAAGAAATTTGTATAGTTGGTTAACAAAATTATTTTTTTAAATCAATACATGAGATCAAGAACTTACTATTAAAAGATCTTAGAAACTAGAAGTTCTATTTTATTTATTCCTATGGTTATTAAGAATTTTTGTATAAAGTTACAAGAAATGATAAGGTTTCTAACAAAATAACTTTGAATGTGAACTTAAATAATGAAAAAAATGAAATTTTCTTCAACTAATAGCTTTTTATATCTTGTAAATTTTGCAGTGATCCTCAGGGATCCTCGGGTTATATATTCAGAAGAATTTGTTTTGACTTTTATATATGAATTTTATTAAAAAAATTTTTTGTTCAACATATACAAAAGTATCACGTAAACTCATTTGCAACATATATGAATTGATCGATGAGGGGGGTTCCAATTTTTCCAGAATCGATTTCCATATTTAGCATATTCCCTGACTGTAATGATCAAAGAAAGAGATCCTTCGTTAAAAGGCTTTTTTGATATGCTATATCAAAGTATATCCCTTCTTCAAAAAATTCCTCTACAGAAATAAGTCTAAAAAAAAAAGTAATGATTCTCTGTTACCAATTATCTGCCCAGTTTTGATTCTTGCTTTGATTACGAAAATTGTGAAATAGCAGTTGCTACAATGATGATAATTGCATATTAATTTGTGGTCATGAATATCATTATCAATCTTCAACATTGTCTTGATTAATTTGTTGAAATTCATACAACACATTTTTTAAAGATTGATCAAGATTTAAATCACCTTTCAAAATTAATTCTTCAGACCCTTCCAATTTAATATCTTCATTATCTATAGTATTTCATCCTCTTCTTCATCTTCTTCACCCTAGTACAGATGTATTATCTAAACGTTCTAATCTATTATTATATAAATTTCCTAAATACTCAATGCCATTCAATAATTAAATAAATTTTTGTGTAACAATTTATGATTTTGTGGAACAAATGAATGGTTACATTTTCAAGGCAAGTATGCATGAAAAGACGCTCTTTTAATGTATATTCCATACAGAATATGCGGAAAATGTATGGAAAAACCATACATTTTCTGACTAAATTTTTTATAGGGCAAGAGTTTTAAAAATTTGTTGACAAGAATCTATTTATAATTCATTGAAGCAAGTTTCATTGTAATGTTAATATTACAGGTGTGCACACTAAATACACTTAGTCTTTGATAGAATTAAGAAATTGAATAAAGATACATTCTGTAATCATTTGTATTTAGTAATTATAAAAGCACTTAACTAAATTTCATGATTCCAGGACATATCAAATTCAAATATCAAAAGATGTTGTAAAAAGGCCAGTAGATATTTGATAAAGTTGAAAATTTGATTCAGGACCTCATGTTTCTCAGGAAATAACTTTTAAAAAAGAGAAACCCCCTCATTACTTATTATTATTACATTTCAAAATCTTAAATTATTTAATATTATTTAAAAATACACACACAATAATAAGTCAATGAGTCTGTCTAAAATTACAAAAAATCAAATCAAAAATACATTATAAATAAATACAACTACAAGGACAAATCATTAATTATATGAATTATTTTTCTGCTGAGAGAAAACCCCATTATTTATACTCTTATTTAATTAAGAAATAATTAAATAAAGCATTGTTACAGCAATAACAAACAATGATGTAGCAATATTGTATAAATTATAAATTGAGAGTCCCAGATCAAGATGTCCAGATGAAGGAGTATTAGTTTCTTGAAATACTACAGTCGCTGAAGTAACTTTCTTGATCACCACAACAGTACTTGGTGGAATGTAAGTTGCATATGTGGTTAATTCTCCATCAGTCCCTGTTGAAGATGTATAAGTGGTGTACCCTGGGAAATATAATGTTTCTGTGGTAGTGTAAGTTTTGAATTGTGTTATGGTTGATTTTTCTTGGCTTGTGCCTATTTGGGATTGGGATGTTGTAGTTTTTTTAGGTGTTGGTGGTTCTGTAACTAATTCACTTTCTTCTGTTGTACTGATCACTGTTGGGCTATTTTTTTTTGCAATAAATTGATTAATTTAATTAATTTGTTGGAAAATAATGAATGTTTTTTTTAAGTAAAAAAAATAGAAATCACAGATCTGAGACTTACTCTGTTGCTTTAGGCTTACACCTTGGATCATCAGATTTTTTACATGGTTCATGTTCAGGTGGATATGTTTTAGTGGGAGCTAATTAATTTATATAAATTAAATATAAATATAAATATATTAATTA
Source organism: Entrophospora sp. SA101 (assembly GCA_958430865.1). Taxonomy (NCBI): domain Eukaryota; kingdom Fungi; phylum Glomeromycota; class Glomeromycetes; order Entrophosporales; family Entrophosporaceae; genus Entrophospora; species Entrophospora sp. SA101. The sequence goes on along the minus strand of CAUDNR010000001.1, from coordinate 127,269 downwards.
TATAAGTATAAATATATTAATTCTATAATTAATTATACAAAAGAATAAAAAAAAGAAAAGAAAATCATAAATCAATAAAATTTATTTTCATAAATAATTATTATTTCCTTTGAATATATGTTGGGGAATTTCTAGCAAAAATCAGGTGTAAGTATAGTAAATCTTTTTGAGTGACAATCTCTGCAAAATATGTTACACATGCTTCTGGCTTCTGATATATAAAGTGAATATTTCAAGCCCTGTATCTTGTTATGGTACCAAGTAAACAATCCAATGTCTAAAATTTCGCCAGTTATAATACTTCTGGCATAGATATATATTATGCAGGAAGCTTAATTTTTGGTTTGGAGGCCTTGTACCTGGTTTTTGCTAGAAATCCCCACATACATATGATCCTCTTTTTGAATATATATACACCAGTGGTATTTGGATCAACATTAATCCTAGTTGAGCTTAAGCTATAGTAGAAAACGCTATTTGTATCTGTTAAAGCATCTGTATTAGTGTTAATGACAGGATTACTGCTAAAAATATCTGTTTTTGTATTTTTATCTGTTGATTTTATGTATTAGGCTCAGTTACTTGACTGTATTAATGGCTGGTGTGTCAGCAGTAGTAACACTAATAACTATATATTTGTGATATGATCATATTTATATTTTTAAAAAACTCATAAAATCTAAATCTAAATTTATCTAGCTAGCTAGGTAGGTATACAACTATTAATATATTCTATTTATATGTGTGTCCTTCCTTTCAAAAAAAAAGACTTACCAAAGGTTGGGGTATTTTCAGATGGTTCACTAACTGGGGTTTGTGTTGGACTATCTGGTGTTGTAGTGTCTGTGACTGGTGGTGTTGTGGTGTCTGCTACTGGTGGTGATGTTGTGGTGTCTGCTACTGGTGGTGTTGTGGTGTCTGCTACTGGTGGTGTTGTGGTGTCTGCTACTGGTGGTGGTGTTTAGGAGTTTCAAAAACAGTTTAGGAGTTTCGAACAGTTTAGGAATTTGGGCTCATTTTCTAAACCAGTTTAGAATGGTTTTAGTTCTAAACTCGTGAGTTTCGAAAGGCAACTCTACAGAAAACCATTAAATAAAGAAAAATTACAAATTATTTCATATTTATTTCTGTTCAAAGCACAGTATCTCTATCCTGATTTATGTAATTTAACAGCATTATAAATTGAAAATAGTAAAGAATTAATAATCAGTGATAAAATTTCTACATTAAAGCCTGTTTCTTTAGAAAAACAACACCATCTAAATCAAAATATGGGAGTCATAGCAATCATATATTTGGGTTTGGGTTTTTAGATAGTATAGCTTATTTAATAAAAAAATCACTTTTTGCAGAATTAAATTCCTCAACTATTGGAATATAATGATTGATGAAACTAATAGTGTCAATGGTAAATATTTTTAATTAAATTATATCATTTTGCAATTCAAATGAAATATCTTATTAACACAAATAAAAGATTGAATGCTTGTCGTGACATATTATGTAAAAATCGCTTTGCGTCATTGATGTTGATGAAAAAAGGGGTTTCAATTATTCTAAAGGGGATATCACAAACCACAAAAGCCTTTGAAATTAAATGATCTATAATTCCTGCATGTTAGAGGTTGGAATCGACTAAAATAGTCGACTATTTTAGTCAACTAACTTTTTTTTTAAACAACTAATAGTCGACTACTTTAGTTGTTTATTTAGTCGACTATTTTAGTTGACTATTTAGTCGACTAATACTAATTATTATTATTGTCTGGCCAATTATAAATGAAAACGTTTTTTGTGGTACAAAAAATTTTAATAATAAAAATAAATATGCGGAGTATCAATATTATGAAGAAGATGATAATGGTGGTGTTGGTGCTGGTGTTGGCAATAATTATCCATGCGAAATAATAAACATTGATACAAGGTCAAATCATTCCAACAATTCGTTGGCTTCGAGCTCAAGCAGCGGCTCCAGACCTTTAAAAAAAACGAATTATAACATATAGCTTCGTATGGAAGTATTTCGAGAAAATTAAAGATTCAAATGGAGATGAATTTGTAATCTGCAAATTAAAAAAAAACGTTAATAATAATGAAACAGAATGAATATTCTAATTAAATAGGATGTTATTCCCGTGACTAGTGTGACCATTTTGCGAAGCAAATGGTTACACGCTAGTATTAAAAAAATTTAGTCGACTAAAAGAAATTTTGACCAACTAGTAGTCGACTAAGGATTTTTTGGACGATTCCAACCTCTACTGCATGTCCTTTTGATAATATCTCATATTTATCCCAAGCGACTGTGTATTTGCTTTATATGCTGTATTTTCTAAAGATTCACTTACACCATCTCTTTCTGCAACAATATACATATATCTTTTTTTTTTAATGTATTCACATTCACGTGCCAAATAGACTTGTAATTTATTAACAACTTCATTACTCCATTCGCAATTACATGCTTTGCATTTAGCTCTAAAATGTTCTGGATGTTTTGAAGGATAGCATTCAAAATGTTGCCAAACTGCATTTTTTGGTCGCACACCAAGTTTTTGTTTTTTGAATTTGATGAACTATTTATATCAACATCAGTATTGTTTGACATTACTGTGATTAAAAAAATTTATATATTTTTTAAGAGGAAAAATTATATAAGAAAATTATAATATATTTTTAAAACTAAACCAATGATCTAATAATTAATTAATTGATATCAAAATAAAATGAACTTTGATAAAAACTTTGATCACTTGAAGAGAAAATAGAAAAAATGAATGATTTCGATAATCATGGTTACACATCATACGTCATAAAAACAGTTTAAGAGTTTCGGGTTTCTAATTCTTAATCTTTTACATATCATTTCATTTATTGAATACATTGTAGGAGTTTCTATTTCTTTTTTTAATTTTGTTATCTCATTTTGTAATTCTTCAATTGAAGCTAAAGAATTATTATTATCAGTTGCAATATTTTCAGTTGATTTATGTCTTTTAAATGGCTTGTTATCATTTTTCTTGTTGTATTTTTGATTCCTGTCATATTGCACCACACAATTATAACAATTTGAACAAAGAGAATCACCAACATTTACAAAAAATTCTCCCTTGTTAGCTTTTTTCTTAGCCTCTTCAGTAACATTTCTAAATGTTGAGAATTTTTCTTCTTTACAGTAATCACAGAATTGATTTTTAGGCGGCATTTAACTTTTATAAAATAGATTGCAATTTTGAAAAGTGTGATCTTCTTTGTGATCTTTTGACAGTCCGTATAAAACAATTAGGAGAATAATATATAGAAGTTGGAATGATCGTTAATTAGTACACTTGTACCCACTTTAATTGATGGGACTGGTTTGATTATTTTAAACAATATAAATAATTCGTGTAACATTTTACGTGATATTCGAATGTCGCAGAATTTTCAACTGATTATGCGAGGATCCGCAAACTGGGCCCTATTATGCGCGTGATAAATTAAATCAAATTTCCTTTTTTTTCCCCTCCATTTTGAATTCTTTCGACTTTTTAAAGCTTTTTCACAAAAGAAATTATTCATTCACAAAAAATTAAACATATACATTATTGAAGTTTTCATTTGATTTTTTATCTATTAAACAAAGAACAAAAATGAATAAAACAAACTCAAAATTATTGATAGCATTTATGGTACTCCTGATAAGTCTTATTTTCATCCTTCAGTTTACAAGCCCAATTCAATCAACCAATATTGAACATTTACAAAAAAGACAAGACACTCGTAATTATCATTTGCATATTTTCTTCATTTTTCTTGAACAAAAAATAATGCTTTATTTATTTATTTTATAGCACCACCGGATAATCGTAATTATCATTTGTTTATTTTCTTCATTTTTACCTCTTGAACAAAAAATAATGCTTTGTTTGTTTATTTAATAGCACCGCCAAAAGATAATCGTAATTATCATTTTATTTCCTTCATTTTTACCTCTTGAACAAAAAATAACGCTTTATTTATTTATTTATTTAATAGCACCGCCAAAAGATAATCGTAATTATCATTTTATTTTCTTCATTTTTATTACTTGAACAAAAAATAACGCTTTATTTATTTATTTATTTAATAGCACCGCCAAAAGATAATCGTAATTATCATTTTAT
>CAUDNR010000001.1:105161-119167 GCA_958430865.1 Entrophospora sp. SA101 | reverse complement strand
TTTTTTTTCATGTTTCTTTATTCAATTATTTCCGATGATCTGCAAGTGTCCTTATATTTATGACCAGGAAGTGTATAATTAAAATTAAAAAAATTAAATATGGATGATAATAATAATATTTATATTAATAATAATTCCGATGACCAGGATAACGGTTTTAATAATCACAATCCTGTTATTTCTCATTCGAATGGGGAAACGAATATTACTAATCAATACTCGACTTCTAATAATACAATTTATCGAGACATTTATCAAAAAGTTGGTGGAAATAATTACATTCACTAAAACATGCTTCGTATTACAATTCATCAAAATCCTGAGGACTTTATCAAAATGTCAATAACAATAATTCCATTTTACCAAAACATGATTTATAATTATTTCATTCATCAAGATGTCGGTGACAATAATTCCGTTCATCAAAACATGATTTATAATTATCCCATTCATCAAGACGTCGGTCACAATAATCACGATCATCAAAACATGATTTATAATTATCCTATCTCTGGAGAAATTTATCAAAACATCAGTGATAATAATTCCGTTCATCGAAACATGATCCATAATACAATTTATCAAAACCCTGAAGACATTTATCAAAATGTCGAAGACAATAATCCCATTCATCAAAGCACTGGATAAATTTATCAAGGCGTAAATGAGAATTTCGATTACCAAAACATGTTTAATAATACAATTTATCAAAACCTTGAAGACATTTATCAAAATATCGTTGAAAATAATTCCGTTCACCGAAACATGGTCCACAATACAACTCATCAAAACTCTGAAGACATTTATCAAAATGTCGATGACAATAATTACGTTCATCAAAACATAATTTATAATTATCCCATTCATCAAAACCCTGGAGAAATTTATCAAAATATTGGTAATGATAATTACGTTCACCAAAACATGGTTCATCAAAACCCTGAGGACATTTATTAAAACTCTGGTGAGGAGAGTTTTCATTTGTTAAAACATGATTTATAATCCACCAAAATAATTGCAGAACTCAAGTAATACTACGAGCATTAATCATCAAATTCTGTTGGCAGCTATTTCGTTGGTCAATGATAAATCAATTTGCTGGATAACAATAATAATAATGAATCAACTTATTTATTATTTCTACTAATTTTATTTTTTGACTTTAATAAATGCAATAATTTATTTTATATTTTATACTTATATTTTTATATTTTATATTTTTAAATCCACTCGGATTAAACAAACAAAATTCATTGCCATTTAATCAAGAATAAAATTTGATTTTTAAAAGTTGACCATATGTAAACATCTAAAATTGTTCTTATTATTGTGCCGATAATTTTAAGAATTTAAGAAATATTATAAAATATTTTGCACTATGATGGTCTTTTTATGATTGCATAATTCCTAAAGATCACTACTAATATTAATTATTATTATTTTTACTAGTAATAAAAACTTGAATATTTTGATGATTATATTATACTTCAATTTAACAAAATATCACCATCGTTCAATTCTTGATCTAATAATGGCTTCTTTGACTTTAAAAAGTTCAATTTTACTTTATACATTAATTGTGCCATTACATATAACAACATCAAATTCAATTATTAAAAGAAAAAATATCTGCACGCTTAATATTTAGATTATATTACCCAACCAAATCTGGATTATTTAATTAATAAAATTATTTGATTTGTTCGAAAAAAAATAGAGGAATAAATTACATTTAGAAAATGGAGTATTTTTTTTACATGAAATGAGTGTCGATTCACGTTATCGTGGCGGAGCGCGAATATCCAGAAAGAGTTGGGGCCTAAAGTAGCTCACTGAATCGGAAAGTCAAGTAACGTTTTGCATTACGAAACCGTTGCAGCATCAGATAAACAAGGTATGTGACTGCATGGTTCCATAATGGCAAAGGGAAAGCCTTTACAATCTAAAGAAAAAGATTTGTTTGTTTTATTGAAATATGATTTTGTAGCAAAAACAAAATGAAATCTTTTGAACTTTTATTATTTTTCCTCCGCGAGTTACAAACACACTTTCTATGTACAGTAAAACAATTTTATTTCTGTTTTCAATCTACACAAATGTTACAAAAAATCAGCCCATAAAATTATTTGCAGATTTTTTCTACATTGTTATACTTTATTAATGAGGAAAATGATAAATGCATTAATTACTATTACTATTACTATTACTATTACTATTACTATGTAAATTCGAATTTTACCATGATGCAAATTTTACTATGTTTTGCAACCTCCTGTAGATCGACGGGAAATGTTCCTGTGACTGCTAATAACAGGCACCAAACGTAATTGATGATGAAATTCTAAATTAGAAAATAAAAAAATAATCTTGATACAAAAAATTTTTTGATAAATTTGCGATAAACTAGGAGGATTATTTTATGAATGAATAAATTTATTACTTATTATTGTTACATTTTATTATCATATGTATATTTTGTCGTATGTATTATATTTTTCAATCATAAATAAAATATTAGTATTATTGTACAACGTATCACGTAATCGTTTCATCATATCTTGGTTTTGCAGATATCTCGATTTAGCGGATAATTTTTTTGGAACGAACATATCCGCTAAATCGAGATACACTGTACAATATTTTTATTTATTATATACAGTATATTTAAATCACGAGACATTATATCAAAATCCTGGCAGGTTTTTGAGCCGCAGTCAATTCTGGCAGCCAATTACACGCATAAAAAATTAGTGTAACATTTCGAATGTACACCACGCTAATAATAATAATAATAAAGTATTTTATTTCCGAAACAAATATTAAACTAAATAAATAGAGATGTTGTACGTGAAAATGAAATTATGTGAATTCGCAATTCACATATGTGAAATTCAAATTAGCCAATCAGAATTTCACCCCACTCCATAATATTGTTGTGCGTGAAAATCAAATTTGCGTCAATTTGAAATTTATTAATACAAAATTCTGATTGGCTAATTTGAATTTCAGAGCGTGAATTTCAAATTGACGCGGATTCCAATTCACGCACAACAATATTTCAATTTCAAATTTCAATTTCACATAGATGTATAAATAAAGCAAATAGAAATAAAAAATTTAATTTGAAAAAAAAAATCCTCTTTCTTACAGTGATCCTATATAATTTGAAAATCAAGAAAAAGTGAAAACTTGACAAAAATTATCTGAATAAATCAAAATGAAATTCACTATTTCTCTTCTCTTTTTGATTATCTTTGCTGTCGTGGTTTTAGCAAACCCAATTCATAACAATAATTTGGAGAGCCGAAGTACTTCATTTATTATTATATTACAATAAATATCATTGTTTTTGAAAAAATACTAATTGTTGGCTTTCATTTTATTTTAAATAAAAATAGACCCGTAAGTATTTTTGTACTATTATTACAATCAATATCATTGTTTTTGAAAACATATTAATTGTTGTTTTTCATTTTATTCTAAATAATAAATAGAGGAGTGGTAAGTTACTATTATTACAGTCAATGTCATTGTTTTTGAAAACATATTAACTGTTGATTTTTGTTTTATTTTAAATAATAAATAGTGTGTGAGTGTTTTTATCATTTCATTATTAATATCATGTTTTTGAAAACATACTAACTGTTGATATCATTTTATTTTAAATAATGGGCAGTGGGTAAGTATTCTCATCATTCCACCATTGTTACAGTCAATATCATTGTATTTTTGAAAATATTAACTGTTGATTTTCATTTTATTTTAAATAATAAATATAGGCTGTAAGTATTCTCATCATTTCACTATTATTACAATTAATATCATTGTTTTTGAAAACATATTAACTGTTGATTTTCGTTTTATCTTAAATAATAAATAGTGTGTGAGTGTTTTTATCATTTCACTACTAATATCATTATTTTTGAAAACTTATTAACTGTTGATTTTCATTTTATTTTAAATAATAAATATAGGAATATACATGGGATGGTAATAGTTTTGCCAAAAACGTAATACGTAATACGTAATACGTAATTACGAAATTATTTACGAAATTAATTACGGGTTACGAAACCAATTACGGGTGACGAAATTAATTACGGGTGACGAAATTATTGATTATTGACGAAATTAATTACGGGTGACGAAATTAATTACGGGTTACGAAACTAATTACGCGTGACGAAATTAATTACGGGTGACGAAATTATTGATTATTGACGAAATTAATTACGGGTGACGAAATTATTTGAAATTAATTACAAGCAACGGAAATTATTCATTGTAAACAAAATTAACTATGGACAATAATTTTTTATTTTATATGCTTTTTACACTTTATAAAGTACTAAATAAAAGTACTCACATAAAATTTAAAATTTTTGTTAACCATAAACAATATCTTGCTTGTCTTTGAAGTAAAAAAAGTCCTTCGTGTGAAAGTATTATTAAAAACATATAACTTGTAAAGTAAAAAATTTCAAAAAACCCTTTTTTCAACCAAAATTTTCAACAAAACAAAAAAATTTTTTTTAATCAACAAGTTCTTGGTCCAACAAATCATCTATATCAAATTCTTTTTCACCATGATCAATAATTATTGGCTCAATGACAACCTGAACTTCCTGTGTTTTTAATAGTTCTGCTAATTCTTTATCTACTAGATTGAAAAAATTTTCAATTTGCATTTCATTATCATTATTATCAAATTGTCCATTGCTTCCATTATCTATATCAAAAGTTTCTTCATCTTCAATATTTTCTACTTCATCAAAATTTTCCAATTCTTCTTCATCAATTTCATCTAATTCAACTTCATCAGAAAAAATATTTTGCATAGCATTATAAATATCATCATCATTCACATTTTGGGCTGCAAATTTCAGCTCAGTTTTGGTGTTTGAGACATAATAAGCATGGAGTTTAGAAAGGCTTTGTAATCGTTCCACACTCAACCTAATATTATTTAGTATTAAATTTTATACTAATTTTTAAGTTGGAAATATTTAACAAATAATTACCTTGTCCTTCTTTTATTCATGTACCACCCAAGAACTGAAAATACTCTCTCGCAACCTGCATTTGTTGGAGTTATTAATAAAATTTTCAGAGCAAGTTCTTGTATGTAATTTTCATTTTGTTCTATTAATCTCCACCAACTTTCAATTGAGTAGTATGCAGGTACAAATTCATCTTCATATGGTGATTTTCTTTCATGATAGGCAGCTAGTTGTGCAATTAGTTTTGGTGTAGAATTTGATCCACCACCCATCTTTAACCAAATATTTTTAATGGCCCAGTGAACCACATGACAAAATACAGTTTTCTGAAAACCTTTCCCTATTAAATTAGAAAAAATGAGCAGTTGAATTGCTTAACTTTTTGAATAAATACATAAATGCATACCACGATATTGTGGATGAAGAAGATAAGCCAACATGTACAAATTAAAGTCAAACTGTTTCCATCTTTTATTAAAGGTGGTGATACATTGGTTACGGAAAGTGGATGTTGATTCTGGTAGATTTTTTATTGAAAATGATAATTTTATTAATTGACAAAAACAATCCGCTAAAGTTGTTGACTTCATTTCCAAACACTTCACTGCTTCTTTTATTGGTTTCAATACTTTTTCTAATTCTTCAACATTCATAAAAAATTGTCTTGTTATAATAGCCTTAATATCTTCATTTAGATATTCTGGATTTTCATCTGCAATCTAAAATCAAATGGTTTAATTAATTTAATTTAACTTAATTTAATTGAAATAAAAAATATAATATTAATAACCTTTTTCAAAACATTTTCACATTTGAGGACAGAAGCTGTGCAATCCCAAGCAGTTGTCCACCTTGTTTTGCAATAACTTTTGAAGCCACCACCTTGTATCATACTTTCAATTATTTCTTGTTTTAAATGATAATTTGCTTGGTGAGAAGTTTTAAAAAATCTTACTAATTTCATGCATTTTTTTAAAATTGACCTTGCAAATTCCAATTTACAAATATCTGTGGTAAGAAGATTAATGTGGTGGGAAATGCAACGGATGGGAATTATATTTTCATATTTTTGATGAACTAAATTTTTTGCCAAGACCATGGTGCTAGCATTGTCAGATACCAAACCAGTGAACTTCTCATGACCCCCTACATTTTCAATTACTTCGATTATTTTTTCTGAAAGGAATATACCTGTATGGGATTCTTTTGACAAATTTTGTATCGAATGAACAATTTCTCTCCTGTCTTTTGTAATGATGATAAAGGCGTAAAGAGATTGACCTGATGGACTTGTCCATCCGTCCAGCGCTAAATAAAATTTATACATAATGATGTTAATTAAATAAATAAATAAATAAATAAATATATATATATATACAATTATTACCCAAGGTAAGGTTTGTTTCAACATTCAGCATATCATTAATTTCACCAGTTATAAATGCCAACTCCACATTAAGCATTGATACAGAAAGAGTATGTCTACTTGGGGGGAATAGCCTGGACACAGTGTACATAGCAGATCAATGAAAAATGGATTTTCGACAATATGAAAAGGGATACCACAACAAGCGAAAAATTTCACAATAGCACGATTTGCCATATCTATTTTAGCAGAGTCAATTTTTGTTGATTCAAATTTTTCATAAATTTTTGGTTGTTGGTTAATTTTTTGTTTCTTTTTTTGTTTCTTACTTAAAATTGAATAATTTTTTATAACTTCTAAATAATGTTTTCTTGTTTCGTAAGGTACTTCTTTACAATAAAAAGCAAGATGTTCTCTCATATCATTAGGTTGTGCTAATCTTTTCTCCCAGCCACAAAACTTGCACACTCCACCACAATGACCTTTTATTCTTTCTCCTTTTTCTTCAAAATATTCCCAAACTTCTTCCCTTGGTCGACCAGATCATTTTTTTGTTTCATTAATTTCGTCTAATTCACCTGAATTACTCATTTTTTGTCCTTAAACTTTTTGGTTCAACATCGACTAGATTAAATTTTGTGATACTTTGAGATAATCAAAATAGATGAGATTGATTATACATGTGGCAGAATATCACTTGACTCAATCAGGTGACTCTTTGACGCAATTAATTGAGTCATATGGAAGCATATAAATAATTGAGTCAAGACACAATTAAAAATTGAGATTTTGGAATTGGGTCAAAGCCAAATTAATTTTGACAATATGTATAGATGAGAGATTATTTCAATTTGGTTTTTTAAAAAATTAAATTTAATTTTGACATTTAATGAATAAATGATTTTACATATAAATTAGTGAAATGATTTTAACCCAAAAAAACAACAGGTTAATTGATTAAATTTCAGAGCTTTGCTAATAAGTAAAGGCAGAAATATTTTATTTATTATCATTAATTTAACTTGTAAAAATAAATAAATTCATTGTTTCGCTTATAAAAACACTTTGTAGTCAGAAATTAAACAGTGTGTTTAATTGTCCATTTGGTTGTTGGCATAGAACTGAGGTTTTGTTTATTTGCTTCGGTATAAAGCAAAGTTTTGACATTTGTTAATCAGTGTAGTGTTAACAACGGTTTGCATAGAAAATTTCACAATAGTAATTAATTCGTCACCCCTAATTAATTTCGTCTATAATGAATAATTTCGTCACCCATAATTAATTTCGTCACCCGTAATTAATTTCGTAATTACGTTTTTAAAGAGTGAAAGTGGTAATTAATTACGTTAATTACGAATTACGTATTTACGGTAATTAGGTAATTACTATCCCATGTATATATAGGAAGTAAGTATTCTCATCATTCACTATTATTACAGTAATATCATTGTTTTTGAAAACATATTAACTGTTGATTTTTGTTTTATCTTAAATAATAAATATAGGATGTAAGTATTCTCATCATTTTACTATTGTTGCAGTCAATATCATTGTTTTTTTTTCAAAAACATACTAACTGTTGATTTTCATTTTATTTTAAAAAATGGGTAGTTGGTAGTATATTCATCATCATTATATTACAGTCTATCATTGTTTTTGAAAACATATTAACTATTGATTTTTGTTTTATCTTAAATAATAAATATAGAATGTAAGTATTTTCATCATTTATTATATGGGGCATACTGCAACAAAACCAGACAAAGTGAACATTGGTATTACCAAGAATTTCAGGGATCAAAATTTAGTCAATTATAATGTGATTATATAATTAACAGTTTTATAATATCACCATTTGTTATCTTAAGTGATATATAGTACTACTCCTATATAAAAATGGATAAGATAAATTATCTTATTGATCAGCTAAAACAGATAAACAAATAAATAAAAGATAATTATTGATAATACTAAAACGTTAAAACAGATTTTTTTATCTTAGAATTAATGCACAATGTAATCTTCTGAGATTTTTGCTGAATGTATCATTTGATCTAATAAAATCTAATTGAAATGTACTAAAAAAAATTTTTAAAATATATAAATATGGTAGATTTTGGACTGAGTTTGATGTATCAAAAAAATAATTATTATAAATAAAAAAACCATTTAATAATATTAATTCAACTAAACCTTTTTTAAAAAAGCCATCTAAACTGACTATCACTTGTGTGATTGATTCAATCATTAGACTAAAAAACAAACAATTTCAGAATTATTGAAATTATTGCCATTACAAAGGTGAAATAAAATAATAATTTTTTAAATATAATTAATTATATAGATAAAAATAAACATGACTTAGCTTATTTAATCCTTTCCTTGTATGTGAATGCCTCCATCCATCAAATATTCATGATGGTCATGATTATTATGTGATACATTTGATATCATCATTGACATAACAAACAATTGCATCACCCAGGTAGTAATGATACCAAGGCCATGCATAAACAAAACTCTTAATAATGCCTGTCTACCCAGATCTCTGGGGTTCACAAAATAAATTACTTTTCCTGATTATCAATTATGGTTGCTCATGAATAATAAATCTGATGTTGATTGCATGTGTCAGATTTAATTAAAATTTCCTATCACAAACATACAAATTAGTGCTTTCACACACCCTCATAATTGTGAAATTTTTCTCACAAGTGAAGGCCATCCATACATTGGAAGGCTTTGGACAAAACTTTCCTTATCTTCCTCTCAGACCAGGCTGGCTATTTCCATATGAGCATTGATTGCTGATGAGAGTTGGCACTTGTGTGATGATTACTTTATGTTATATCCCTCTCTAGAATAAAGTTGGTGGGTTAGGGCAGTAGACAAGGAAACTATTTGAAATTCTCCAACTCAGGAAGTTGCAACCTGGGTTGCTTTTTAGATTTTTCACCAACAACCCTGCCCCATTTAAATAACAAGTTCAGTTGGTCAAATAAAAATAAAGAAATAGAGAACTTGGGAAAATGATTGATTTATAAATAACATACCAAACAAAATCTGAACCATTTATTTTACAACTTTCTCCTTGATGCCAATGATCATGGTGACTATCACAATAGGAGTGGGCAGAGTCAAACTGCCACCTTTATACTTGTCAAGATACATGCTCTCATTGAGCTACACTCCTCCAATCTAGGGTGGGTTATATGGGAAAAGGTCCCCATTTAAAAAACAAATTCAGTTTGATCAAATAAAAATTAAAGAAACAGAAAATTTGGGAATGATTAATTTATAACATACCAAAAAAAAAATCTGAACCATTTTATTTTACAACTTTCCTCTTAACATCAGAGCACAAATGCAATTTCAGAGTCCCCAATCCCAATCTGAATTACAAATTCCTGCCCGGGCTTGAAATGAGTTTCAGCAAATTTCTTATTGCTTCGATGGTCTAGATGTTGATGTACACCTAAAATCACAACTCTTTGACCCAGGTTGCACAATTTCTTGGTTGCAGAGCCAGTCATCTTTACCCTAGAGGTAGGATCGTTGCAGTCAACTTTTCGGCCAGCATGTCAGCAGCCTTCTCTGGTCAGACAGTATGAGGGGAAGATTAGTGAAAAGTGTCCTTACATTGATGCAAGCTCTTATAAATTCCAGGGCAATGCTACCCCCCCTGGAATTCTGTTGCATTGTTGTATCATCGGGGGGACAAGTCAGATTAGCCTTGTGTACACAAGGAATGTGTGAGAATGACTGTATAGTGTTCAAGTAGCATGTATGCCTTGACATCTGTAAATTTCCAATAATCAAACATAACATATTTAAATTGTTTCTTCTGTAACAGTTGTATCATCTTGTCATTTTCTTGTAATTATATATTTAATATTATTAATGTTAATTATGAAAAAACAAAAACAATACCAATCGTTTATCATCAAGAATCTCGTAAATACCCAAAGAGACAGACAAGATCTGCTCCATGTTTTGATTTCAACAAGACATTTTATTAAGTAAAGAATCAATACATGTATATCAATATTTATAAAACAATTAAATGATTAAAAAAAAATAGTGTACCTCTCACCATCAATAAACAACACCTTGTCTTCTTTAAAGCAAGCCATACTATGCAACAATGTTTACGCTTTCTCGTCTTGTAAGAGATAGATAAATTGTTTTTCCAAAAAAATAAAAAAATAAAAAAAAAAATCAATCGCGTCAACAATAATAACAATCTTTGTACAACAACACGCGCGTAAATAAAATTTTTCTTGTGTATGTCGATCTAAATATATAACAATCTTTTTCTTTTTTTTAAAAAAAAAAACCATGTCAGTAGTTGAGAAACAAAAAAGAAAACGCAAAGGAATCAAGCTCGCCGATTCCAAAGGGTAAGTGTTTATTAAATGGTGGTTGTTGCAATCGCTGCAACTCTAGTTTTTTTCTTAAAATTATTCAAAACACACATCTTAATTGTCATTTCTCCCTCCTTCCTCTTTTAATTGTACTCTAAACAAATTTCATTCATCTTGCTTTCTTTTCCTTTATTTTACGTACCTCACTATTACAAAGGCCAAACGACACAAAAAGGAACAAACTAAGAAAACATGAAACAAACCATCACAAGATTGTTGAGTAAATATTATTATTATTATTATTATTATTATTAATTATAATTATTAAAGAAAATGATGATGGTTGTGATCATTGCAATCCCAGGCTGTAATAAAATAAATATTTTATTTACGTGTTTTTTTTTTTTTTTTTTAATATAAATCCTTCAAAAAGAATTGGAGATTTAAATAAGTAAGTAATATTATTGTTTTTTGAGATTATTAAACAACTTGCCATTCTAGTTAAAATACAATTTTTTCTTTTTTTTTACTTTGCAACAAACAAAATTAAATTTTTTCCAATCAACAGAAAAAACAGAAAAGGTATGAAATATATGGTATTTAATAATGTGAATGGAGAATTATTTTTTCTTGAGAGTTGAAAATCATTGCAATTATATAGATGTTTTGTGACCAAAAAGCCAGAACATAATTGAGGCTTCTACATCTATCTCATTGAAATCTGAGGTGAGTAATTATATTTTCTATTATTTTATTTTAACATACAAAAATATCTTTATCAAACATTTGGATGTGCACACAGGTTGCAGATGATGCCCTCCTTGTTGTTTTAGCCTATAACAATCTTGTCGTGGGTAATATCGTTCCTTTTATAAAGATTGTAAAGGCTTTCTTGATAACAAGATCACGAATGTCCCTGCGTTCGGCAAATGAGCCTGTCCTCCAGGCAATTGTCGAGATCCTTCTCCCATCAAGATACCATGTTCCAGAACTTTGTTTGGTAATGAATAGCAAAAAACAAAAGGGATCAGGTCACTTTGGCTATCTTGATGTTTTTGTTCTGGGAGGAGCTGAGGGTAATAATATTAGTTTAGAATTAAAGTACATTTCATTAACTGGTTTGATGAGAGATATTAAGGGAAGTTCGATGAAAAAAATTGATGCGAATGAATTAGAAAAATTAGATAAGATTCTAGAAAAAGAAGATGAAGAATCTTTACTTGGAAGGAAATATGTATATTGGTCTGAGGAACAAATAAGATGAAACAGACATCTATACGTGGAATATTAAATAATGGAGTAAAACAGGTGGGATCGTACATGAATACGATCGCAAAGGGACAAGTCGTTGGTTACTCTGCTGAAGGAGTATTGGATGAAAGGATTCAGATAGTCAAATCGGATCCTAATAAGTTAAAAGGTTTCGTAATAGTAGTAATTGGTTTTCGTCGTGTTATATCGAGACCTGTCGAAGACATAATGTCGCATTATAAATATAATAAGGTTTAAGAAGGTATTGCATTTTTTCCTTTTAGTAATTGAGCAATTTTACATATTTTAGGCTAATCATTTGTTCATACTCATTTGTATTTATTTTATTTGTAATTTAATACAGTCAGGGAATATGCTAAATTTGGTATTTCCTAATTTATAAATGATAAACGTTCTGGAATTTCTTTAGAAGAAAATTTGATTGGCTAAATTTATGCAGATCCTTTTGTTAATAAATATAAACAATCTTTAAAGGAAGAGAAAAAACAAGAAAATCATGGCGAGAGCTTTATTGACTGGTCATAAACTTCCGAATTATATGGGACTAAACAATATGAGATGACATTTTTGCAATTTAACATATATTATATTATCCTGATAGATAATTTTAATATATATATATGTACACATCAGGGTTGGCAAATGTGTGGTCCATTGATGGTCTATTGGTGGTCTATTGGGTCCATTGGTGTAACACTTTAACCATATTTAGTATTTTATTAATGGCAATGGACCAGTCCAAATCCAACTGTTCTCAATGGACCAGTCAATTTGCCAACCCTGGTACACATTAATTTTTTCTGTAATAGTTATTTAATAATAATAAAAATAATGTTTATTATAATTATAACCAAACAAGTTATTCTTTTACCCATTAAATATAATTAATAGACACAAATAAATGTGTTTATAATTATAACTAACCATGTTATTCCTTTTACCCATTAAATATAATATAACCAAACAAGTTATTCTTTTACCCATTAAATATAATTAATATACACAAATAAATGTGTTTATAATTTATAACTGACCAAGTTATTCCTTTTACCTATTAAATATAATATACACACATAAAAATCAGTAACCTGATAAATGATTTTAATACTATATACAAATTCAATAATTTTTTTTCTTTACCTGCAAATTCATTGATATCATTCATTGATATCTCATTTAATCCAAAAAAATTGATAATAAAAATAATCAATTAATATTATTTATGCTCTCTGATCATGACTAAATTATTCACTTTACCATTGAATATATACATATATAACAATTGGTATAATATTCCTAATAATTCATAAAACAATAAATTTATAAATTTATAAATTTATATATATATGTATATAAACAAGTTATTTAAAAAAAAAAAAATTTTTAAGTAATCCTTACATGCAAATGTTTGTAAATTTAGATAAAAGCAAACTTATGGCATATTCATTAATAGACAACTAGAAGTTCATTCTATATATCCCTAGGTTACTATTAATAAGAAATTTTGTATAGTTGGTTAACAAAATTACTTTTTTAAACCAATACATTTGAGATCAGAACTTACTATTAAAAGATCTTAGAAACTAGAAGTTCTATTTTATTTATTCCTATGATTATTAAGAATTTTGTATAAAGTTACAAGAAATGATAAGGTTTCTAACGAAATAACTTCGAATGTGAACTTAAATAATGAAAAAAAATGAAATTTTCTTCAACTAATAGCTTTTTATATCTTGTAAATTTTGCAGTGATCCTTTGGTTATATATTCAGAAGAATTTGTTTCGACTTTTATATATAAAAAAATTTTTTGTTCAACATATACAGAAGTATCACGTTAGACCATTTGTAATATGGTTGGCTTGGTCTAAAGACCTCCTATTGCTGCGCCATATGGCCAAATTTCAAAATAGCAATTTTGTAATTTGTTTCAAAAATGTAATAAAATTTTTCAAAAAATAGGACTTCACGTGATTTTAGTTTTCTTACTGCCAAATTTAGATACG
>CAUDNR010000001.1:22545-105151 GCA_958430865.1 Entrophospora sp. SA101 | reverse complement strand
TGGTGATTGGTATGATGAAGAAATACTCAGAAAAAAATTGGATGTTAACTAATATATATGACAATACTACTGTAAATCACATGACCAAACAGTCTGCAATAATATTCCTTCTGCAATAGCTAAACCCACTAGGATAACTATAAAAGAAAAAAAAAATCAGACATCCTATATTGTAATCTAAGAAATCTAAGAAATCTAAGAATGTTTCAATAATATATATATGTATATAATTAGTGAAACCATAAATATTTAGGTTTGAACCTTTTCAACTTCTGCCTTTGCTTCCTCCCAGCTATTAAGATTCTGAAAAATATTTTATATGGTTATTTTGGGAAGGCATAAATAAAATATTGCTTAACATTTTTATATGAATTAAAAAAAAAAACCTTTTGACACCACTCGATGTGATTTTTTGCATAGGCAATCAACATGTCTCTGATATCGCATACTTTTTGACATTGAAAACGGTCTAAATCGTTCTGGATAGAAACTGATATATTTTTTAAATCCTCAGTAGTTGTAATTACTGCTTCGTCCAGCTTTTTCAAGAAAAAAGAAAACGTGTTAAAATTATTTTTCATTTGTTTTAACTCAGTTGGTAAAAATATTTACTTGAATTATGGAGTCACGGGTTCTACCAATTCTGTTTCTTCTTGTAGCTTCTGGATCCACATCCATAATACCGTGAATTTTATGACTAAGAACTGAAAGAAGTTTAGAGCTACTGCTATTTCTTTTCTGAGATTTTGACCCCCCAAGAGCAGATGATGTAGCTGAGATATCACCATTTTGTGATAGATAGTCAAAATGACCATTACTATCATTGTTATTTATATCAGTGTTAATTTCTTCAATCGCATTGAAATGTCGAGCGTTAGAGTCTTGAACGCCACGTTCTTTGTTTAAGGCCTCCTCTAATCTTCTAGCTTCTTGTTCAGACCTTTCCAAATTTTCTAAAGTTATTTTTTGCTTTTCAAGTGTTTCACTGGTAAGTTCCATTTGCAAGTGCTTTAAATGTCTATATTTTAAAACTTGTTTAATTGCTTGAGCATATTGTGAATATTCTTGTAGTGGTTCATTAAATTCAGATTCAAGGGATGAAGTCTTCAAAAAAGACATAATTATTAATAAATAACCTAATATTAATCCATGTTAGTTTGAATTAATCATGAAAACCTACTAGTTCACTTGTTGCCATATAAGATGAATCCACTGCCTGACCTACTTTTTCAATAGCGCTAGCAAGATCATCATGATCACTCTCATTTAAACTGAAACCGTTATAAACAGCACCTAATTCAGAATAATCACTAGATAAATCTTTACAAAATTAAAGTAAGTATCATATGAATTGAAAAACGAGAATCTTTTTTAAAAAAGAAAGGAGACCGATAAATAATAAACTTCTACCATTTAAACGTTTCCAAGTTCTTCTATTAGTTTTTTCCATACTTTGACCAATATGATAAGCAAATTTACTAGTAAAATTTTCAGAGTCGACAAAACGTTTATCTGGATTTTTTAATACACCTTGATAGCTAGGAGTAGGAAGTTGAGTTGTTGTTGATGGTGATTGTTGTTGCTGCTGCTGCTGCTGCTGCTGCTGTTGCTGCTGCTGCTGCTGCTGTGAATTCAAAGGTTGGGATGAAAGATTTGCGGGTGACACTTGAAGAATATTTTTTGGGAGATTAGATAATGGAGGTGAGTGAAGCACTTCATTCTACACCAATATAGATGTGTGAGCGCGTGTTAGTTAATTTTTACCGAAATATAAACAAATGTATTTTATAATAGAATTTAAATACCCAAGAAACATTAGGTTCCAAGAAACGATGGAATACATGTTCACTCGAAAGTTGAGGATGTTTAGCTACACGATTTAAGAAAGTTTGTAACATCCTTTTTCTTTTTTCAATTATTGTCATATCTTCCTTTGCTTTAGTTTGCATAGTCGCATAATCAGCTTGATAAAAAAAGCAAATTCCATTTAATTCAAAGATCTGAACTGACAAAAAGTAATTAAAAACCATAACCGTTTAAAACTATTAACCAATTGAATGTTTCTCTGGTATCGGTGGAACAATTAACGTTGGATATAACTTCATCATCACTTTTCGTAATGATTCAAATTCAGAATAACGCCTTTTGACTTCTTGTTCCTAATAATTATTGAATTAAAAGAAACTATTTCAATTGTTGAAATAAATAAAATAAAAAATTTATCAACTTGATCAATTAATTGAACATTATAAAGAATTTAACCAATTAACCTCAATTTTGATGGTATATGTAATGAATGAACTCCCATTATTATCGGTGGTTTTTTGAGCACTTTCAATGGAGATAATTGAGCCATCATTGTGAATGTCACGATCTATTTGACAGCAAAAGACGGCTTTTACTTCTGGTTTATAATTAAAGTTTACTGTCGCTGCAAATGTTTCCTCTTCATCTTGTTCTATTTCCTCTTCATGTTCTGAATTATCGTCAAATTCGTTATTATTAAAAGCTTGTGATTTATACATTTTTCAATTAAAAAGTGCTCAATTTAATTAAAGAAAAACTATTTTGTGATTAGTAATAAGTAGATCACGTTCAAATTGTTTCACAAGCACAATCAATATAACTCAAAATATATAGAGCGATTCTGAGGCTCTTAATAAAAGAATTCTGACGGCTGGAGATGACCAAATCTATATAAAAACCGATGAAAAATAAAGGATTAAGTTATAAAATAATCAATTATGTCTCATCACATGAACCTAAAAGTGTAACGACTTTGGTTCTACCATATTCATTAGTACAAGAGGATATCTTAAACTTCTTTTGAGGCAACTGCAAAAATAAATAAACGAGAAACAATTAATGTTGGATTGGATGGTTTTCATGCGATAATATTCTAACGAGCTAGTTTGATTCATTATCAGTAGCAGACTCGAGTTTGATTACTGGATTGAATCGTCAAGAGAATGAGATCTTTCTTGCATGAGAAACCGTCTCATTACAATCAAACGGAATCTTTTCAGACATTGACCTTAGAAGCAGATGAGAGTGCAAAAGAAGCATTTATTGCTTGCATTAGAGCTTGGATCCGGATATTAAAACTATCCATTTGTATATTGTGATAGAAAAAACGGTTTTATCGAAACGTCGTTCAATCATATGACAGCATGTGACATAGCCCTTTTTTGTTTTTTTCGTAATATTTTAATTTAAAAGAAAAGGTACACACACTGTGTCACGGAATCGTTGAAAAATCAGTATAATTTAATATTGATGTCGTATTAGTATTAGTATTAGATCAACCAAACTTTATACTAATACTAATACTAATATATACCCAAAACCTTTTTCATGCTTTTTCTAATACGTTATTATTCAAGTACAATTTGATACTTCAGGGCAAAATAATATACTGATTCTATGATTATTATGCTACCAAATGATAACTTATAATTTTTTCAACCAACTTGGGAATAACCGTTTGAATTATCGCATGATTTATTTGGATGTTGATAACTTTTACATTCTTGTAAAATAATAAAAGGATCTGCTTTTGCGTCTCTTTTTATTTTTTTTCTTTTAGAAAAGTATTAGCAATCTGTTTATTGATTCCGATACAATTAATTTTTTCCGAAAATTTTCATTTAATTCTGCAATTTTAGATTTTGTTCTTTTATACGATAAGGAATAATGTTTGGCTTCCAAAGCATTTTCTTAGAAATTGAAACTATCATTTTCTGTAATCTTTTAAAATCATGTTCATTTTGACTATGATGAGAAATGTGAAGAAGAACGAACGATCAAAAACAATTGCGTCGATAACCTTCTGTATTTTTCATCAAATCACTGCTCAAACCATATTTTACTGCCAATAAATGTTTGTCAAGAACATCTTTTTTCCTAATATTCTATTATTACTTGATCATGTGCAGTCAACATATTCTTAACACTCTTTTTTTCCTTCATTATAAACAAGACCTTTAAAATGAAGTTCGTTAACATATGAGGTCTTTGGCAGGAGGAATAAATAATATAAAAATTAGGTTATTAGTATATATATGCTGTACATATGTTTATCTTAAAAATTTATTTAAAAAACTTATTTGATAATAAGTATCTAACATAAAACAACATTTGGAAGATGATCATCGATCCAACACAGAATCTCTTGGTGCTTTAACTAAACCAGAAAATTGACAAGATCTTAATCAACTTGCATAAAACATAATCCAGTCCAACCATCTGATGGTGAATAATTTAAATCTCTCATATAATTACTTCAAGAGTAACTCCAGTTTGATTGAATTGGTATAGTTTTTCTATTATTTATTTATGTTAACATAAATAAATAAGTTGAGGAAAAAAGACAAAAACAAATTTCTCAGTCAATATATTTGTAAAATTGATGTTTGTTCTCTATGCTTTGATTCAAATAAGCTGAATGTAAATCAGATCATAAACATCTGGATTTAAAGATGAAGTGCTAAAATTTTTATTTTTCTATATTTTTTTAAAGTTAATAGATTTAATATATTATGCTTATTGGCTAAGAGTCATTCGATTATGGTAACTCTATTAATGCTAGTCGTAGAAGTTTACTGCTATAGATGATGTTGACGCTTCTGAATCTTTCCTGGTGTAAAAATAAGTTAAATCAAAGAATTTTTTTTTTTGAATGGATTTACGTGTAAATATTACACTTTTGAAAATAACGGGGGAGGGTCAAAGTTTTTTTACGTTACATGCATTAATTAAATAAATAGTTACACGTAATTATTTTGAACATGCTTATGGAAGATGATGATGCACTTAGAGAGAGGGTTATCATTTTAACAATATATATATACAGATTGGATCGCAATTAATCAATCTACTTAATAAAATGTTCGATTATGGAAAACATCAATGTGTATTCAAATCTTGAATATATCAATAATTTATTATTATTATAACTATTGCTATCTACATTTTCTTTAATAATGAATTTATATATATACAAATAATATATAAATTTATTAGAATGAAAATCATCATTCTTGAAAAAGGTATTTTGATTTTGATGATCTAACGTCAAAACCATATAAAGTTTTCCCTCTACGTTTTAATGCGAAAAGAATATCCATGAGCATCACCGTTTTCTTGTTTTCATATTCCACATATGATACTACATCTCTAAGAACATGATATAGAAAGTCTTTAAGAGCTGTTCTTGCCTCATCATAGATACCTGCTGAGATTCTTTTTACACCACCTCTTCGTGCCATTCTACGTATAGCTCCTCTTGTCACATTTTTAATATTTTCTTTGAATAATTTCTTAATAATTTATTTATTTTCACATTGTTAATAACTTAAATAAATAACAATGATAATGATGATCACCGTTTTATTTAAAAGTACTTACACCTTGTCTTCTTACTGTTTTACCCCTTAAAGTTTTACCTCCAACACTAGAACTTCTAATTTTTCCTTTACCTTGTCCAATTGCCATTATAACTTATGGTCAAATGTTTATTATTATATTATATTAATTACTATACCTAAATATAAAGATATTAAAGATATATCATTAGTGACGATATATATTGCATTCACAATAATTTTGTTTAATGATTATTGTTCAAGAATATATGTATAAAGAAATGCTTATTATTTTCCTATAAATAATGCATAATAAAAACTAACAATAAGTTTCCAATATGAATTAGTTATTGATGATTGTCTATTCAAAATATTTTAGTTTGTTTGGGAAATATTTATATTGAGTGTATATGATCTACAAAGATCTACAATTGGCTGAAGATCATCCTTAATAGTTAATAATCTATTAAAATATAGAAAGTTACTAATATTCAAACCACCATAACTTTTTAAGTAATAAATATTTTACATCAAACTTTTCATAGAATTATTCTTTGGAATTTACTATATAAAACTATGAAGAGTTTGAGTCCAAAAGTGCTCTGCGTGTCCATGTGATGGGCTTCAAAAATGCTGAATAAAATTAGTCGGTTTTAGATGACTTGAGCTATACGCATATACAAATATATGTTAGTTTATAAAAGGAATAAAAAAATAATAAAGGTAATAAATACAAATCTTACTGTGATTTATGTAAATCCTTTTGTCCACGTATAATATCTTGAACAGATTTACCAGAAGGTAATATCCAGATATCACTTGGACTTTTATCATCAGGATATTTTTGAATGGGTGATAATGTAGTATGTAATTCTATATCACTAATATTCATAATTTCATTACAGTCAATATCAATCTCATCATTAGGCATTGATTCAAAATTGGTGTCTGATGTGGTTGCTTCAAAATCATTTTCATCATCTTCACTTTTTCTTTCTAGTTCTTTTGTTTCATTTCTTTTCAAAAGATTGGCTGAGACTTATGGACCATTCTCGAAATATCGTTTAAACGTTCATTTCCCGTTTTCAAAAAGTTCACAATGCCTTTGGCCTAAAAATTTATGTGAAACTTGGGATTTAATCCTGGAAGATTCAAAGGTATGTTACCTCAACTAATTTTCGTTTTTTATCTATTATATTGATTTTTTTGGCTCAAATTATTGTCTCCCCGGAAATCTTGTACTTCCTCCGATTTTTTTTCATCCTTGGTGGGAAAAAAATATACCATTGTAAGATATAAACATTCTAATAATCTAATACTAACCAAATCTCACTTTAACTTTAACCCCTAACCCAAAGTGGTGTATCTATAGCGGAGCCGTAGTCTTTCATATATGTAGCCGTAGCCAGCATACTAGCTAGTAGAGTAACAATGCATTCTCAACGGAGCCGTAGCCTTTCATATACCAAGCCATAGCCCGTATACTAGTTGATAATACGTTACAACATTTGTGTGTTGTGATCCCGCAGAGCCGTAGCTATTGGGAAACAAGACGAATGTCTACACCATTGGCTACACACACATAAAAAGTTGGCTTACTGCAAAATTTTTCAAAGCTTCTACAACTATTTTGTATTGGTCATCTGCTTTATTGTAATCTCGTTTGATTATGGAGAGTTCCGAAACATACTGACTTTGAATGTTGTCCTTCTGGAGTGAATCTTTTGTTTGTGCCAAGTATTTTAAGTATGCAAGCAGTGATGGTTTTCGAAACCAAAATCCAATATGCTGTAAATTTTAATGAATATAATAAAATACTTGTTCTTTAAATATATACATAACAGGTAATATGCCAAGCAAGGCTTACCTGGTTCACTTAATTTTTCACGGACGCTTTTATTTAGTTTTATTTTAAAACTTTGGTTTTCCAAATTTGGAAAGTTCTTTTCTTTCGCGTTTAAAAAAAAATTTTTTGTATACAGTAACAGTCAAACCTCGTCACAGCGGACTTCGACACAGCGGATTTCGGATTTAAATATTGGCCCCTTTTTTTATTAGTATTAAAAAATTATTTTACGTGACATAAATTACGCTAAATACTAAATTTGAAGTGATCGCCATGTTTCAAAGCTTATAAAAGTACTCCAACTTTGAAACCTTTCAATTCAACATGGAGACGTTCTTTTGGTAAACCAGCCAGTAAATTTATAGGGCTTATCAGAACATGGTTACTGGCGAGCTTTCCAAAAAATGAACTTATGCTGAGCCGAAAGGTTTCAAAGTCTGATGATTGAATTATTCAAATTATTCCTAATTAATTTGAGTATTCAAATAAAACAAATGAACAATAAAACAAATGAAACAATTAAAATGAATAAAATTTTTATTCGATTCATTAGTTTAAGATTGAACAAGAAATCGTGTTACAAATAGAAGCATTGTTTTAACTGCAATTTCAGTTCCTTTTTTTTTTGTGAAGTTGATTAAATCTAGATATCCATGATTTAATTCATTTGGAAAGAAGCTTCTAGTTCATTATTTTTAGCATGTATTTGAAGATTCTGAACATATGTTCGAAACTTTAAAAAAGCGAAATGACGTCACGAGTACTTCGTGCGAAAAAGGAGTTCAATTAAATCTTTTGCGAAAAAAATTGAAAAAATTGAAATTTTGTCACGTGATTACATTTCACTGATTCATAGACGGATCGTCAATTAATTATTTGTCGTATATATTAAAAATAAAATATTCAAAAAAAAATGATGGATTCACCGATTCAGTCAAACACACAAGATTCATCTCGATCTTCAACTCCAATGCTAACATCGCCGTTACTGCAACAACAAAATAAACGTAATTCACCAAGAGATTTTGTTATTCGCTTTCTCAGTCCAAAAATAGCTGTAATCTCCTCCAAGGATGCCGATCAAGTTTGTCAAGCTAATAACATTCCCGATTTTTACTCACTGTTAAAACCTTTCGGGGATCGAATTGAGGGAAGAGGTCAGTAAAATAGAATCCCAATTAGGAAAATCATACACATACAGCAAAGGATGTGATATATAATGCGCTTTTGAAATTATTGTTTAGGTACATGTAGATAGGAAAAAATATTTTTTATTCTATTTGAACAATTTTACTAAGTATATCAACAATTTGGTTTTTTTTAATAATTAACAGTGACTGCACGTGATTCTCAAGGATTGTCAAACACGCTAGAAAATTTTACAATTCGATTTGCACATCTATTAAGTTTGGAACAACCTAATGTTGATACTCTTTCGCAGGCAATCGCTGAAAAAATAAAATCGTTTGCAACCGATAACAACAACACTTTGAATAAAGAACTACCAATCATTACTTCAAAATCTGATGTCACTGAAGACTTTTTAGAATGTAAAAATTATTTTAATTAATTAATTCACAAATATTTAAATGGTTTTCTAAATATTTTTTTTAATTGGCTGATAGTAAACCAAGATGATATAACACCTTGGTATGCAGAATATCGTAGACAATATTTTACATTCACGGGAGCATCTGAACATGAGACATTCGATCATCCTGTAGCATGTATCCTTTGATATTACACACACACACATATAATTAACTATTGATTCTAATGAATAATCACATCTTAATGTTAATTATCCATAACTTTTATTACGTTTATTGTTGTATGATTTATTTAATAATTATTAGGCATCATTGCTGTAAGTTCATCAAATCCAGATCCTGTAAAAACTGCTAATGAATTGTTTAACAATGACAATCCAGCACCAATATATGAAAAAGGTTTCATGGATCCAAATTTGTTGAAATGTTATGTACTTTTACATGATAATTATAAAGTGAGCTTTGAACAGTAAGTGCATTATTTGACGATTATTAATATGCCACGTTAAAATGCATTATGTTCAAAATTTATTTATTGCTGTTTAAATTTTTTAAAAAAAAATATAGTTCCCAGATGCAATTTGATACGATGAGACGTTCATTTAAAACTCATTGTTATCAAATAAAATTAAATCCTATCTTACAAGCAATACCTTCTGATGATCCTTTTCCCGAAATTGGCGATTTTCCACCACCTCAGATTCCATATGGACAGCAATATTTAAGTGGTGAAGATATTATTGGTATCCAGTCTTTTGTACGAGAATTGGTGAAAGCAAGTATAATTCCACATATGGAAAGAAACATTCAGACATTAAATGAACAAGTTGCTTCATCTAGACGTGGGATAACTGGCCGATTGTTTAGTGCAAGTAAACGTTACTTTGGTACTGGATCAAAATCTGCTAATCAATCACAACAACAACAACTTTCTCAATCATTTTATTCTGAAAAATTTGCAATACAAAGTAATAATCCAATAAATGATACATTAGTCAGGTAAAAAAATCCCCTTTTAAAATTATTATATTACTATTACTATTACTATTATTATTTTTTAAAAATAAAAATTAGTTAACATTATTAATATAATGATGATGTGTTAATACTACAAAGATATCATTACAATTCACCAGAGGCACAAATGCGTAAACTTGCAGATTATGCTTTTATGTTAAGGGATTATAAATTTGCATATTCTATATATGACACAGTAAAAAAAGATTTTTCTGCTGATAAAGAATGGAAATATAGTGCAGGTGCACAGGTAAATAATAGATATATATGTATATAAAAAATAATTCAATAATCATATTACTAATACTAAACTATTAACTCCTTTTAAAAAGGAGATGATCGGTATTTGTTTGTTAATAGCCTTAACAAAAATCAGTTCTAGAATTGATATTGATCATCATTTTGAACAAGCTGTCAATTCATATCTTAATATTCTGAAAATGCCTTTTTATGCAACAAAGTCAACATTATTATATTTTGAATTGTTGAAATATCGAGGATTATATAAAGATGCACCATCAGCATTGGTACGAGTGGCTGGCGAGGTAAAGTATCATGAGATTTGATTATGAATTTATTTAATTTCTGTGAAAAATGAATATGTATATATTTAATTCAAATTATATTTAGGACTCTGATCTTAGAAGTGCATTGTTTTTAGAACAAGCCGCTTATGCTTTCCTTAGATGCCAAATACCAATGGTTAGAAAATACGCATTTCACCTAATTATGGCTGGTCATCGTTATGCAAAGTGCAATCAGGTAAAAAGAACAATTCGTTTTCATATTATTTTACATATTTATATTATATATATATTAATTTATAACTATAATTATTGACCATTTATTATTATTATTATAGCGTGAACATGCATATAGATGTTATTTAGCAGCATCAAATGTTTTTAAAGATCATTTTTGGTCGTTGGCCGAGGATCATATACATTTCGCATTAGGCAAACAATCTTTTCATTTGGGTAAATTTGATAAAGCGCTTAAATATTATTTAAAATTATTGAGAACTAGTCGTCAATCACCTAATCAGCAAAATACATATTTAAAAGAATTCTTAACTATATATAAGGTAATTTTTATGTGCTTAACATTTTTAGCCCAAATAATGATTTTTTTTAATCTAATATAATATATAATGTGTGTATATATATATATATATTATATATAGTATTATACTACAAATATGGGGGGAAAGCCTGATTTTGTTTCTCAAGAACTTAAAATACCAATTATCAAAGACTCTTTGGTAAAAATAGTTCTTTCAAATTCTCAATGTAGTGAATATGATGAAATTTGGGAAGGAATGGAAAAAGAATATTTGGAGGAAACTTATGTAGGCATAGATGAATTTAATAAGTATGGGAAAAAACCTTCTATATTAAAAAATAATATTTGCCAAACAGTTGGTGCAGTTGGAGGTTTGTTTTTATTATTTATTTAATCAAAAAAAATTTTTTTTTTTTTGAAAAATTTGATTATGATAATAACCAATTTACTTGACAATAAAAAAAAATATTTTTAGAATATTTCTTTGTACATATAACTCTTGAAAATCCTATGCAAAATCCAATTAATTTAAATGAGATTACGCTTGAATGTGAACATATTTCACAATCAAATGATGAAAATAATTCAACAAGTATAAATGAACTAATGACTAATGAAGATAAGACACAGCCTAGCAAAAGTACAAATATTGGTGAACCTCATATGAAGATATTTGATAACTTTGACCTAGAAATTCTTCCTGAAGTTTCGCTTGATGCGCTAGAAAAAAAGACGGTAATGATGGTGACACATTTATAGGAGATGCAAGATATCAAATGATTTCTTTATTAACCTGGGCGTGTTTATGAATTTACTTTATTTCTTTACGCTTTTTTTTTAAAAAAAAGATATCTTTACGAGTTTTACCAAAGAAACGAGGAACTTTAAAAGTTCTTGGTCTTAGATATAGCCTTAATTCTTTAGTTAATGGAATGAAAAAGTTTAATAAACGCGGTAAACGTTTAGATGACACCAAGGAAAACAGAATTAATGTAACTTATACACCTGATAAATCATTAGAACTGATGGTAGCTTCTCCAATGCCATTACTTGAAGTTGATTTTCATTCTTTTCCAGAAATTTTACTTTCTGGAGAAGTTAACCTTGTAGTTTTGGAGGTAAACAATAAAGGTCAAAAAGGGCTTAAAAACTTGCGAGTAAAAATGAGCCATCCAAGTTTTTTCTGTATTGGAGAACCAGAAATATTGGAAAAAACTTTATATGGTATATATATATACGCATTTAAAATTAATTCATAAATATTATATACATGTGTGTTATGAAATATTAATCAAACATAATTAATTTGATACAAATATGCTTTTAATTAATTAATTAACAAGATAATGACAGTGAAGTCCAAGCAGTTAACGAATTGAAAGCATCCATTGAAAGATTAAGAATAAAAAATTCCTTTTTTGATTCCAAAATTAGAGATATACCTTTACCACTTCAAAATGGTGCAAATGGTGATTTTCCATCTTTTGCGTTAGCACCAGGAAAAAATACCCTAATACCTATTTGGGTTCGAGGAGACAAAATTGGAAAATATATGTTTAGATTTTTATTTATTTATGAATCTGAGGTATTTATCACCACCTAAATTACATTTATATTAAACCTATTATGCTAATAAGCTGGTTTATTTGATGATAGGATAATGATTCGGTCATGAGTTATCGAAGTCTCCGTTATTTTCGAAATACACAAGTTCAACAGTCATTAAAGGTTAATTCGCTCACTAGACCAAGTGCTCGTGGATCGAATGAATTTATATTATGTGTTGAGGTACTAATAGGTTATACATATAGATTTAATTGTCTTTAATTTTTCTGAAAAACTTTTTTAATCAAGTAAACTTTATGATTCAAACAGGTTGAAAACCTGCAAACAAGAGCAGAATTTCACTTGTATCAATTTTCATCGATTAGTCCATTATGGACAGTATCACCTGTAAATAAAGAAACAAGGTAATTTATATAAATATATATTATCATGATATTTAATTTTAATGTAAAATCTAATACAACTTTTATGTATTAGTTCAAAAAAATACTTGATTCCACCGAGACAAACATTGTTTACATATTATCGAATTGCTAAAAATGAATTAATTCACAATTCAGATAATTCACAGGATAACAATAACAATAATATTATTACACCGAAATTTTTAATAATTTTCAAGCATACTAATTACCACTTTTTTTTTATTTAATGAAAACGATGATAATAAAAAAATTTATTTATTTGCGAAGATGAAAAATGTGATAATAGAAGTTTATAATATGTTTGCTTTTGTGATTTTACCATCAAATAAACTATGAATGAGGGATAGATAAGTATTTCATTATTAAATGTATAAAGAAACGAACTGAATTGAAGTATTGTTGTCAATTTTGTGGTTGATATTTTCTTATTCAATCAAAATTAATTAATTATATATATCTAGATATATATTTTTACTTGAATTAATATTTGTAAGATGAAACATCAGAAATATTATCTAGAAATTTTGTTTTCCTGCTAAATATTCTTTTTTTTTTTTTGTTGGGATCACGGCTCGATATAAGAACATTCTCGTCAGTTGGACAATCTTCAACATTTACATTTACAATCCCCTCAACACCTGCAGTATCAGAGTTAGACCACATCTTGCATTGGAAAAATATGGAGACAGATCCTCTCTTATGGTGGTAAGCACATACTAAAGAATACCCAATTGTAAGTAATATGGCGCGAGATCATCTTTGTCTATTTTAGCTGCACCTGTCATTGGATCAATAATAAGATCTTGCTAATATTTCAGTATCTCTCCTTTCCAAAAGCTTTGTTGTAGCTGGCAAAGGACAATCACAAATTATCTTTGATTTACATCTTTTTTGTTTGGCCTATTTGTTTGATTAGACAGTAAAGACAGTTTTAACGTTTTGTATTCTTAAATTTATAAAGGATTAATCAATATAAATATATACTAAGGTCATACTTTTAAGGAACAAATTTGAATTTCTCCCTTACCAATTGTAGTTTGAATAATTACTACTATGACTATGACTGCTATTGCTATCATTATTGCTATTAATCATTATTACCAGGTTCAATGACCCGATGATTATAAATGTTTTCATTAGAGTTCTTAAAATAAATCAAACATGTCAAGCCTAGGGTGCCTGTAATTACTCGCTCCAGATTCCTAATAACACCACTATTATTAAGGGCTAAGGATTCTTCTTCAAAGGTTAGACTTCAATAAGCCTTTCATAAAAAAAAAGAACCCGAATGCAATTTCAGTAAAATCCACAAACTTATTGCACCATTCTAAATTTTTAAGGACGATGGTGACCTTGCCATTGACAATTCTACGGGATTGCACAAGTCTAGTCTGTTGGAAACACCGTAAACAAGTTTGTGAGTATTCATTAGTCATTCCGATCAATATCTTTTACACGTGAATCTCGGTTTAGCGGATACTAACTAAAAATCTCGATTTAACGGATGAACTTTCCATAATAATAATAATAAAAACTTCTCAATATAACGGAAAATTTTCCCTATTGCTATTACTTGCCCAAATTATTCGTTAAACCGAGACTCTGGTCACTCTTCGGTAAAGACATCTTCGGGTTTAATATTGCTTTTTTCCAATTTTGTTTGATCAAAGTTAAGAGGCATGTTTATTTCGATTTGACTTTTTTTGTTTAAAAATTCTTCACTTAAAAAAAACGCGTCATTTTGTTATGTAATAAATTTTTTATTAGGCTCGTGACTGACTTGATAGTAAGAAGAGAAAAAATAATTAATCAGCAAATAATATAAATTGGTATTCAATTAATTTTAAATAATAATAATATATTCAAAAACGTGTGTTCAATTAATTTTAAAAAGTAAATATAATAATAATATAATAAAAAACTAACATTGATAAAATAACAATAAAAATAATGTCACAAATATGTATGTTTATATATAAACTATGAATTATTATCTTCTTCATTTTTTGATGATGATGGTGGCGATATTGATGATGTTATTGTTGTTGCTTCAGCACTAAATAATGCTTTTAAATTTTCCTCATTCTTCTTTTGACGCAATCTTTCTATTTCTTGAGCTCCTCCTGTCTTTTTCAATTTGTTTTCTGATACAAATGATGTAAGTTCGGCTTCAAATTCATCAATACTATTAGCTAAATCTATTTCTCTTTGTTTTTCTGCTTGCTCCAATGCCTTCAACCTTCTGTTATGATCTGGTGCTATACCTTTAACCTCTTGAAGAACTGTCTTCAATCCTTCAAATCCCTCTTCTTGAGGTTTGACAAAAAATTCTTTTTTGTTTTTGATCTGAATATTTATGACTTTAAGTATTTGTTCAAATACTTCTGTCAATTTATTATCATCATCCATTAAATCTTCGATCAGTTCCTCTTGATGATTAAGGAATTTCTGTTCATCAACAATCACATTCAGCTCATCTTCCCATGTCTTTTTCCACATTGGCTTAACCGATTTAAGATACTCTTGCAATGAGGCAAGCTCTTCTCGCACACTTGCTGATTCATTTTTAACATGTTGAATTATTGTATCTTTAGGTTTACTCCTTCGTTGAACTACATCCAATTTCAGATTATCAATAAGGTCTTGAAGATCATCAACCTTGGTAAGCAAGGCTCTTGTCTTACTATCCACTTTGGCTTTTCCTGCTTCGATAAATGTTCTTGCAGATGAAATATTTTTCGTTAGTGCTACCTTTTTAAAATTTTCTGTCCTGGCCAATAATGTTTCAAACGTTTTCTTAGAATTTTCTTGAAACTCAGTGTAAACTTGTCTCATCACTCCTAAATCTCTTCGAAGATTTTGTACTTCGTCATATTGATCTTTAATTTCTTTCGCAACTTTTAATACGTGCTCTTCTGTCACTTTCTTATCATCAGAATCTTTCTGTTTCTTCACATTCTCTAAAACTTTCTTTGCTAATTGTGTAAAATGTGATTCACTTGGACGTGGTGAGGGTGGGGTGTTATTTGCAATAATACTATTGTGACGTAATAATTTGGTATTCTCCGAAAATGATTTCTTTATCTCTCGAATCTCTTTAGTAAGCTCTCCAATATTTTGATCAATATGTTTCTTAATTTGTTCTAAGGCTTCAACATTTAAAGCCAACACTGAATTATCTGTCACTTCATTCAAATCTTCTAATTCGTACATTATTCCAACATTTGGGTCTTTTATATAGATATTAGGAAAATCATCCATTCCTGGATTATATTGAAATTTTTCAATAAATAATATTCTTAACGTTGGTATGCTAATATCTCCATCATATTGTAATTTTTTAACTTCATTGCCTAATTGAAGAAATAATTTAATTCCTTTTTTCTTTTCTTCATCTAAAAAATTATTTTTTTCACCAAAAAAACCCCCCAAAAAAAAATAAAAATTATTAGAAAAATAAAAATAAATAAATCTATTTTTTTAATTATTAAATAATTTTTACCTGAAGATTTTGGAATATTTATAATTGGAATATTTTTAATAACATTTACATCTCTATTATCATTACCATCATCATTATTATTATCATCATTGTTATTACTATCATCATTATTTGATTCTTGTACTTCTTTCTGTTTTATTACTTTTTCATCTACTACTGTAGCAATATTACCTTTAGAATTATTAATATGCTGATTAGCTTGATCTGTTAGTATTGTTGTTGGAGTTGGCATTTCTTCTTTTGTCATCTCTACAACTCTATGTTCAGGCGACGGTGGTCTTAAAATTTCCTGTTTATTCATACGCGAAGCAATTCTTTTACCTGACCCTTTTTGCATGGTGTATGCAGAAAATCTTCTAGATGCACGGCGTTCAAGATTTTCGGTATGTATTAATGCAGCCATTGGATCAGCTGTATTAGGAACTACAAGCTTTGAAGAAGGAGAAGGAGGAGGGGGGGGAGGAGGGGGAGGAGGAGAAGAGATAGGCATGTGTCTTATATTATCGGGGTTAATTGTTATTGCTGCTGATGATGGCAATGAAGTATTTGCATTTGAATAGTTGTCTGGTAGAGGGGGTATTGGTGGAGGGGGAGGTGAGGTTCTTGCTGTCTCTACATCACACCTAGGTGGAGGATTATGAATTTGTTTGTATAGTGCTTGTTTTGCTTTTAATCCTTTTAATAATGACACTATTGTTTCTTTAATTGTAGGAAGATGTTTCTCTAAAGAATTTTGTGAAGCCTCCTCGCTCAGTGCCTTTTCTAAGCATGCTCTTAAATTTGTTGGAATATTTGTTAAATCGCTAATTCATTTATTTAATAAATTAAAATATTTTAGTTGTTAGAAATATGAACTATATATATATATACACACACACAATCTTATATATTATCATTAACTCACCTTATATCAACTCCAGTTTGAGAAAATAATTGTATAACAGTGTTAAATTCACTTACAAGTTTTACATATATATCAGAAACCTGTTGTTGATTAACACGTTTCGCCGCCCAACCAGTTAAACTTTCCAATAAAGCTTTGGTAGTAACAAGAAGTTGAGTGACCATGGTTTCTATTGAACTCATCTACGAGAAAAAAAATATTGATTAATTAATTAATAATATAAAAAAAAAAATACAAGCGTTGAATGCTACAACTAAATTTATTGATATAACTTGTGCTAATACTAACTGGAGAATTTCCTGCACTTCGCCTTTGAGGTGTAATCGGTAGTGAACTTTCACGATCTCTTTGTGGTGAGGGAGATGAAGAAGGCCTACGTTGTGGTATAGGAACTACTCTAGAATTTGATTGTGGAACAAGCATTTGATGGTGAGTTGGATAATCCATTGTTTATTGTTGCGCATAATATATGAAAAATTTTTAACGAAAACGACAAAATCAATTTAGTGCAACACCAATCTCTATTTCAGGATTAATTGCCATCTATATGTTCAAATTTTGTCGATCAAGTTTAATAATAAATACAGACGAACAATTTTCGGTAGTAGTAGGATTATCTTCTCGTCGCGAGAGGAATAGTAATAAGATAAGCCTATATTAATATTAGGACAAAATCCGAAGGAAAATTCGCTAAATTCACCGTGATTAACGTTGTAATAGAAACAAATGAATTTCATCAAGTAAAATCGGCTACTGAAGAATCAAATGGTCTAATCGTCAGTGAGCGAAAGTAAAGACGAATTAGGAATGGAAACCAAAAATCACAAACCAATCGTCAGTCATATTCAATCACTTTTACAACTGGAAAATTTCCTGATTCTTCTTAACAAGGATGATCGAACAAGTCAAACACTACAATAAAAACAAAAATGCTAAGTCACCATTATCTACTGGAAATAATAATAAAAAAATTAGCCAATTCTCCTTCAAGTCTAAACAATCAAAAAGTAAAGGGAAAAGCCGGCTCATGACTCAACAAATCAAAAATACAAAAGAAACCAACCTGATAAATCGCATAAACCTTCAATATTTACCATCCGAAATTAATTTTATCACAATAATACTATATTATTATTATTACACAACAAATTTCAATCAATTAAATAATAATAGTAATAGTAATAACGAAGATTTATTCCTCGGTAGCATAGGTTATTTCACTAATTCGGATGCTGTAAATCTTTTTATCATTGATTGCCTTATACTTGCCGTGGATTTGGCAAATTTTACTAATAATTGTCAATATCATCGTTCAACAACCACCTTGATTGCAACTCATTATAGTCGTAACAACAACTACACTAATAATAATAATACTAATGCTGATAAGACCGATGATACTAATGGCAACATTAATGCCAAATCATGCTGATATTAATTAGAAAGCTAATAACTACAAAAATTGGATAGAAAATTTTATATTTATATATTTAGCTATAATATATTTATCACGCAATGTGATAAATGATAATCTTCCAATTTTTTTATTTTCGTTTTTTATTTTTTTGTAAAAAATATGACGATAACATTAATTTACTCATCACCTGAAGTCATTAGCCGTGAACAAGTTCAACAGCACACGCTTGAACCAGGGATACTATACCCAATTACCCATCATGTTCAAAATAATGTCAATGTCATAATTTCACCAAATACTCATAATCCTAACATCGGAAAAGGTTCTTTATGGGTTACAGAAAGGTTTGTTTTTTTAAAAAAATAAATCAACTCTTACATTTTTGTGGCTAAATGTCATGAAAAGAAGAAAATAAAAAAGTAAAATTAGTTAACTTTTATTATCTTTTTTAAAAGCAAATTATATTTTTATTCATGGGAGACAAATAATGGATTGGCGATAGATTATCCAACTATTATAATACATGCAGTATCAAGACAACAAGCTGTAGATGACGGTATAGGACCATGTATTTATACACAATTAAATGAAAAATCAATATCTTTTGGTGCCGTTATAGCTAGTAATCATCATCATCATCAACTACAATTAGAACAACAAGATGAGAAGAGAGCAGGAGAGGGAGAAAACGAAGAAGATAGAGAAATGGGAGAGAGAGATGAAGAAGATGATCAAGACGATCAAACTTTAGAAATGAGATTTATTCCTGATGACACTGGAGCTCGTACGTTCTTAATTTTCTTTTTTTAGGAAATATTAAGTTATTTGATTATAATAATAATAATTTAAAAATTATTTATAGTTGAGGCAATCTTTGAAGCATTATCAGAATGTTCTGCTTTACATCCGGATAAAGAAGAAATGGAAGATGAAGAAGATGGAGAGAATTATTGGAATGAAACAGAATATATGGCAGCTTTACCGAGTGATGAACAAGAACTTAGTGAACTTGGAAGAGTATATATATATATTTTGTGCTTTATTATATTAGATTTTTTTTGAAAGGAATGTTTATATAAAAAGATTTAATTAACTAATTATAAATTTTAGGCTTCGTTAGCATACCTTGATTCAATTATTACACATCCGCAACAATCAAATAATCATCAACATCAACAATCATCTTCAAATCCAAATAATAGTGATAATAGTGATAACAAAGATGAAGAAATGTTTCAAGATGCTGATGAATAATAACAAAATAAAGTAATGATAAAATCGTGGTTATATATACTGTATATATATGCGTGTGTATTTCTTGGTCATCATAATTAATAAAAAGCTGAATTATATTATATATATCTAAACTATATTTTGTACAACTTTTAAAAATATAGAACTCAAGAGTCACCACCCTATATAAATTTTTTTTAACTCATAGATTAGGTGTTCTATTCTTTTTAGTCATAATTAAATATGGAATAGACCTCATATTTAGTTATAGATGGGTAGATAGGCTGGATGATGACGGGACGGGTTCAAGTCCCACCGTCCTTTTGAAAAGGGTCGGGTTACTGCGCTATAAGCACCTGTCCCACTTATACATGAAAGTCGACCATTCGCAGATCTGGTCGAAACAGGGTCGAAACTGATTTTTACTATGTAGTTGCCTCAAGTCGAAACATTTTGACTTTGGGGTTTTAATTTCGACTTCATGTATAGTCTCACTGTCCTTCCTTTCTATTATTCTTGGCCATGGCCAAATGCCAATACTGCATTACTTATCTTTTTGTTTTTATTTAATTAATCCTTCCTTTGAATGTAAATGCATTTGTCTCTGTAAATTGGATATGTCTGTTACAATATTCATGATAATTATTATTTGAATATATAGTAAATTGCATCACCCAGGTAATGATAATACCAAGAAATGACTTTTTAAGGGACTAAATTTGAAAATGGCGACATAATAGTATGTGTCTACCCAGGTCATCAAAATAAATAAACAATTACATTCCTTTTTCCTTTCCTAATTGCATATAGTTATAAGTTGTAGGGGTTCCTTTCTTAAAATCCCAAAAAATGAAATGAAGAAACCTGGTATTGAGATCATGAGCAGGGTTAGCATTGGACATGTTCAAAGTGTATTGTGGTTTGGTGTTCTTGATGATGGTAATTGAGTTGGTGATGAATTTGATCAGGCAGTCGATTGTTATTTGAGTTGGTGATTGAGATGGTGGAGTCACTGGAGTAAATATTATGGTGGTTTGTGATGTTGGTGTTGCTGTTGAGTGGTAGTTTTGGATCTACAGGTGCAAATAATATTCATGTTCAGCACCAACCCTGACTGATCATGGGTGCCAGATTTAATAGATTTCCTGCCACAAAACATACAAGTGCCATGCAATTGCACCTATTGTTATGTAATTTTTCCATAGATGAGGCTTTTGGACATGTTGGAAGGCTTCAGACAAGCAAGCACACAGGTAGAAATTTTTGGTTTTGATTCAGTATCACTTGATAAAATAAGGATTAAATTAGACCATTTAACTGACGTTTTCCCAAGATTATAAACCAATTCAGAAGTCATGCCAGATTGATAATTTACTCCACATTTTATCAAAATATTGTATTGGAAAGATCCTAAACTTCTACTCGTGAGTCCCTTGACAATGATGCAATTCCATAAACCTCAGAACATTACGCTTTCGAAAATTTGGTTGCATCATCATATCTTGAGGTTATAAGGTCAGCTTAGTCTTATGTAAACGAGGAAGAGAGAATGATTGTAATGATTTAACTATAAACTTTCCATCCAGTAATCAAATAAAAGTGTTGCATATCGAATTAAAAAAGAAGATCAAAATACAGTAACCGTGTTGCTTTTCTGACTTTTCTTAGTAACGATTACAATAAATAATATCAGGACGAAAAATAAACTTCTGGTTATTAATAAAAAAAAATTTATTTTTCCAAAGCCATATCAAATATTTGTCTACTGTACCCATACTATGTGTATCAAATATATGAATTTGAATGAAATCAATGAAACAAGATAATTAATCACAATTTTAGCAGGTCACTCCAATTTAAATTATAAAATGAATCCTTTAAGGAAAAAATGTGACAAATTTTGTTGCTTTTTAGTTTTCAAGAATTCTTAGCTGTAAGTAAATTCTGAAATTAATAATCTAATACTCTCTTAAAAAGTACTTCATTTTTTAATAGCTCAGCAATTCTTCTTTTTTTTTGCAATAAAAAAAAAACAGGAACAATTAATTGACAAAATTGCGACAATATCTAACATTCTTTGAAAAAGAAAAAAAGAAAAAACATTAGAGGATGGACAAACAATTGTAGATTCACTTGATCATAATTGAATGCTTTTTTGATTTAAATGCTCGATTGAATGAAGAGGCAAATAATGATGTTGAAGTTAATGATGATGTTGAAGTTGATAATTCGTTGGATATTGTTTCGAATGACTTATTAAATGAAGAGGCAAATAATGACATTGAAGTTAATAATTATGTTGATTATATTGAAGTTGATCATAATGTAATGAGTACTGATTTTTTTAAATATTGGCATTAACAAGAAACTAAATACACGTAATATTTCTAATATATTGGGTAATAATGATAATAAAAGCTATAAACCTATATAACACATTTGCAGAAATCCGAAAATATCAAAAAGTTATTTATTTTTTATTACATAAATTAATTGGGAATTTTACATATACATTTTTGTATAGGTCCAGGTAGTACCATGGACATTTCCCAAGTAACTCCCTTTGGTTTAGATAGCAATCTACAGTTATAATGGCGCTTCAAGAAGGTAATTTCATATGATAAACATATGAGTATATGTGAATATTTAGTTATATTGTTGATCGAATCCACTAATCTCAATATATATGTGTATGTAATTGCTACTGAACATATATACTTGAAGATACATATGTATGCCAATTTTTAAAAGATCTTGAACTAGCTAAGAGGCTTCGTGGTGAAAGTCATATTAACAATGGTATGTAATATAATTGTCATTATTGCTTTGTTTCTGTCATAACATTTATCCATCAGATTATAGCTATTGATCTTTATTCTTATTAAATGATATAATTTATAGAAGTTCATTAAAACATCTTGTTTTTTAAATTATATATAATAATATATTCAATTGCTATAATTTTTAAAACATCTCGAAAATAATAAAATCTTTGTCATCATTGAAATTTATATAACAATAATATATTAAATAATATTAATTTTTAAAACATTCAAAAATAATCTTTATTGTCATTTTTAAATTCATATAATGATAATAAGTTCGAAAGATTTCTTCATGATAAGCAAAATCAATGTTATCGAAGATTTAATATTTCATTTTTCAAAAATCCTAATAACAACACATCATCATCAAGTCTTGTTGCTGATATGATGAGACAATCTGGGAGTAGAGAATCATTGATGTCAAATAGGTCTTTTTTCGATCCAAATCATCAAATCATGTCAGGGATTCTTCACTTTCTAATTGATCATCAAATCGTGTTAGAGACAGTGTTGGTGGAACCAGTATTAGCAGAAAAGGAATACATTTCGTGAAATGTTCTGTGACTAATATTAATAATACTACTGGTGATAGTCTTCTAATTCTAGAGGTTCTCTTGTCACAATTATGCCATCGATGAATTCTATGGAAAGTGTTGAAGGAGGAGTCATTTCTCTGGATT
Source organism: Entrophospora sp. SA101 (assembly GCA_958430865.1). NCBI lineage: Eukaryota > Fungi > Glomeromycota > Glomeromycetes > Entrophosporales > Entrophosporaceae > Entrophospora > Entrophospora sp. SA101. The sequence continues at coordinate 81,761 of CAUDNR010000001.1, read as the reverse complement.
ATGATCATGACTATGATGATGATAATGATAAATTAGTGACAATGATAAAATTGATACTATTAATAATGATGGTAAAAATAAAGGTGTTGAAAAGCACGGGTTACTGTGCCATTACTACTCGTCCCACTGTCCTTATTATTCGTGAGCAAATCTTGAAAGGGACAGGTGAAAGCTGTTTGTCATAATATAATTTTTAGTAAACAGGCTGCAAAATTGGACCATCATAATTCCCGTCTCCATTTATTCCTTATCTAAAGTCTTGATTTTTTATATTTTTTATTTAGGGCAATTGAGGCTAATTGTTGTATTACTAAATCAAATATGAATTTGTGTGGTTGGGTGCATATTTATTTGACAATTTTGATTTGTAAAACTATGTGAAAATCGAAATTTATAATTGAAATTTTGGGATGGGATGAAATTCTAATGAAAAATTATATTCCAAGTATCATCCCGAATTGTATAGATGGGCATATAAATTGTTTTTGGGGTTGTCTAAAGCCAAAAATAGTATTTAGACAAAAATGTCAAATTAATATAAATAGTAATGATTTGCTTTAAATATAACTAAAAGTCACGTGGATATACACAAAATTCACAAAATTTCAGAATTATCCAATAAACAATTCAATTTCGGCATTTTAGACAATTGAGACCATTATTGTCTAAAATGTCTAAATTAATTTATATTTTAGACATTGTCTAGTTTAGATACCCATCTATAGTGAATTGCAAATTCACATAGATTTCATTTTCACACGCACAAAAAAAATGTGTCCCGCTAGGATTTTGCCAACCCAAAATAATTTATTTGACGCGTTTGTGTAATCTTTTATTTTATACTGAAAATTAAATAATGAAATTTAGTATGACGACGATGCTTTTGCAGATTATTTTAACCTTCAATATTTGACAAGATGATGGCAACTCGTCAAGTTCTGGATCAAAAAGACCTTCTGTTATATTGGGGATTTTGCACGTTCAATTAAGCAAAGAACCGCTGCTGTAATGCCAATACATTGACATCATTTTTTTCACATTCTATATAGAACAAATTATTATTATTGTAAATAATAAATTACACAAATTGCATTTTGGAATTCTCTTTTTATTATTATTATTATTATTATTATTATTACGTTTTGGATTTTTGAGTTCCTCCGTGTGGTGCAGGGATAGAAAGCTCAAGAAATTCCATTTAAAAGCATAAGCGCAATATTCTTCTAATGGTGCTATTCTCGAGTTATTGATATCATATTTTTAAGGCAACAGCAAATTTCCGTCTTGTTGCACATAATAATAATAATAACTTTAATATCAACTTTAAACGTTTTGACATGTGGATTTTCACGTTCAAAAATAATACTTAGTTACACGGTGTATATATATATATATAAAATTGCTCACATATATATGAAGATCCTAATTAATTCCACAAAATTAATAACGACGTCAACTTTATCCAAACACCATACATACAAACCTTCAACATGGCCTTTATTTTGTATTTGACCGCTAGTCTTGGTGCTTTATTATTTTCTAGTACCGTTTGGTACATAATGTGGAACGTTGATTATTTCTTTTTTGTATGGCATCCAACATTGATGGCTTTAACTATTTTCATGGTGACAAATGGTAAGGATAATATAATATATATATAGATACTAACAATTAATTATTATAATAAATGGATGTCTAAAAGATTTCAACGACTTGATTCATTTAATAGGCATTCTTGCTCTTCAACAAACTATGACCAGGGAAGAAAAAAGTTTGGGACTTGACTTGCATAGATTGATTCAAACCATTTCGTTATTAAGTGCAATCGGCGGATTTTACGTCACCTTCACTTTTAAAAATATGAATGATAAAGAACATTGTAATTATTTTATATTTTTATTGTAAAGCTACAATATATTATTTTCAACTAACGAAAATCATCTTTTTTTTTTATGAAAAAAAGTCACAACTCCTCATGGAGTATTTGGATTAATAACAATTATACTTTTGATAATCCAATCAGTTGCAGGAGGCACTTTGGTAAATTTTCCTGGGTTATTTGGAGGAGTTACCAAGGCACAAAGGATTTATAAATATCATCGTATGAGTGGATATTTCTTATTATTTCTTGTTTATTTAACTGCTATTGGAGGTACACAGAATGATTGGACAAAAAATCAATTTGATAATTTGTGGGTTTGGTTTTCAGCAGTCGGATTGATATTAGTAGGAATTGTTGGCAGGGTCAAATCTAACAAATTGAAAATTAGATAAAATTATTTAATTATTTTTATTATTATTGATTATTTGAATTTTTTCAATCGACTTGTTTTTGATGTTCTTGTGTTGTGATGGATGAATTCGAATTATTTGGTCTATAATATAAATCAATCAAATTGTTATCCTTTGCATATTTATTTGCCATATACAAATAATTTCTTGGTGTAAACACGTAAGGTTTAATCTTAATGTTTGCATCAACGTATGGTTTAAGCTAATAATTAATAATCAATAATCAACAACTAATAATAATTATAAATAATAAATAAAATCTTTTATTTACTTTAAAATCAGTCAAATCAGGCACAATGAAATTTCGAACTTTTTTAATATCAATTCGATAACCACCTGAAAAGAAATTAAAAGATAACAAATGATTTATAAAAATTTTTATTATTAAAAAAAAAATCCCCATTATATTTAATGCAACCGACCTTTCTTTGTGTGTGAACCTATCGCACCACTACGATTACCTATAGAACTCGTTATATATATTATTATAAAATTTAATATTTGTATTCAATAACCTTTCATTTTTAACAATACAATCAAACACCTTTATAATATTCATGGCCTCTTTTTGCAGTCATGGGTATTCTTCTTGAACCACGATATAAAGTTCCAAATCGGCTCATTTTTGTAGGAAAATTTTTTAAAAGATATGTAATGTAAATCAATCAAATCAAATTAAATAATTATCCCGCAGCAATCATAATACTAACATAATAATTTTATTAATTTTTGAAATTCAAACATGAGTGCTAATAATTCTGCCACTGAAGATTCTTGTACACATGAAATTCAGTTGCATGGATTGTGTGCTCTTTGTGGTAAAGATGTTGTGGCATTGGAATCATCTGAAATTAATTATAGAGAAAGAGCTACTATCAGCATGGCTCACAATATTATGGGATTGACAGTGAGTCATACAGAGGCTGAAAGATTAGAAGAAGAAACATCACAAAGATTATTAAAAGAAAAGAAACTTTCTTTAATAGTTGATTTAGATCAAACTCTCATTCATGCTACTGTTGATTCTACAGTGGAAGAATGGTTTAAAGATGAAAATAACAAAAATAATCCTGTTATCAAAGATATTCACAAATTCGTTCTTCCAGATAGTCCAACTGTTTATTATATTAAATTAAGGTACATACTAAATTTTGTTATAATGAAGCCATACTACTAATCATTGACTACTAGTGTATATATTTAAAATAATTTTTGATCTTTAAAAAACTTAGGCCTGGTATTCAAGAATTTCTTAAAGAAATTTCTGTATATTATGAACCACATATATACACCATGGGTACACGTAATTACGCTTCTGCTGTAGCGAATGTTATAGATCCTGACAATGAAATCTTTAATGAACGCATATTGTCACGTGATGAAAGTGGAAGTATGTTCTTTAATGATTTTGAATCAACCCCCCTCCAATACCAAGTATTAATCAAATTTTATATATAATTTTTTCCTTCAAGGCATCACACAAAAAAATATTAGAAGGCTTTTTCCTTGTAATGATTATATGGTTGTAGTTATAGATGATAGAGCTGATGTATGGGGTTGGTCACCTAATTTAATTAAGGTTCAACCTTGTAGGTTTAAATCAAATTGTTTAATTTAATAATTTTATCAAACAATTACATATTTTTAATCTATGTTTTATTTTTTCTATTATCATGTCAATTAAGATGATTTTTTTGTGGGTATTGGTGATATAAACGATACATATTTACCAAAACAGGTTGGTAACCTTACTTGTTTCTTTCTATTGTTATTCCATATATCATTTACATTCCAACTTATTCTTTATTATAGACAGGGTCAAATCTAGTTTCCGATTTAACAAGTGTTTCTACTAATATTGATATGAAGGAAGTTGTTTATCCTGATACAACAGAATCAAAAAAATCAATGGAACAAACAGAGCAAACAGAATCAATAGAAAAAATGGAACAAACAGGATCAATTGATATGTCAATAGACAACTCAAATATAGCCAAAGGTGACTTTTTTGATTTTTTTTTAAATTTATAAGAAATGCCATTATCATCATCATTATTACTGAAAAAAGCGTTATTTAATATAATAGAAACCATTGAAATATCCAAGGATAGTAAAGAACAACAGTCAGAAACAAACAAATCTCTTGATTTAATAGAAAAGGAAACTGTCAAAACAGATAAAGGTACAGTTAAAGAATTGTTCATTAGAAGCTGTGTTTATATTAAATAAATAAATAGGTACATAACATTTTATTTATTATACAAGTAGATTTTGATGATATGACCATTTCCAATAAAATTGAAAAACAATCTGAAACAAATAATACTAATAACGGATTTAATATTGTTGAAATAAATCCTTCAAACAAGAAAAAAAGGACATTTGAAGGTAAGATTATAAATAAATTTATTAGTTTAATTTAATGAATTTTCTTTGAAATCATCAATTTATATTCAATAAGATTTTTATAGAAATAGCTGACGATATTGAAGTGTCAGATGAAAAGTCACTTAAAAGACAACAAAAAGAATTATCATCCAATAATATTGACACTGAAATACTGGAACAAACATCACCTTTACATAATGCAAATAATCAATTTATTAATAGAAAGCTGATACTTGTAGACAATGACACAGAATTGCCTAATTTATTAAAAGTAATAATTTAAATTGCTTTAATAATTTAGTTATTAAGAATTAACTATTAATATACATGGGTATTTTAATTAAAAAAAAAAGGTACTGAAAAATATTCACCAAGAATTCTATGATGAATATGATATAATATCAAATGAGTTAAACGAAAGGATTGATGATGAAATAGATCGTCCAGATGTAACACTTTTAATGCCACAAATGAAATCAAAGGTTCTTAAAGGTGTCAATATTTTGTTTACTCATGTTATTCCAACAAATCAAAAAAAAGACAGGTTTGTTACAATAAATAATGGTTATGTCAGATTTTATTAGTTAATCAACAAATTAATAAACAGTTTTTTTATTTATCAAAATATTTATTTAGTACAGAAATTTGGTTATTAGCAAATGAGTTCGGTGCAGAGTGTTCAGAGTATTGGAATAAAAATGTAACACATCTCGTTGCTGGTGATGTAAGTATAAATCCTCATCATCATTATTATTATTATCCTTATTATTAATAATTAATTAATATTACCAGAAGGGCACTGAAAAAGTAAAACAAGCAAAAAAATATGGATCTATCCATATAGTAAGAAAAGAATGGTAAATATATTTTAATAAAACAATTTACAACAAATGTAAACTAGTAATAATAATTTTTATAACCTTTTTTTATAAAAAAGGCTTTATGATTCTATAAGAACTTGGGAAAGACAGCCCGAGGAAAACTATGCTTTAGAAATAACTTCACCTAGAGAACAGGATGATTCAGCATAATTTAAAATTTATATTCAACTTGGAAATCTTTATATAAGATGATTACTATATTATTTATGAAAAATTTTATTTATAAAATTGTGAAATGTGTCTTTAACATTTTTGCGAGTTTTGACCAAAAATTAAATATTTGGGGCATATAGACAAAGTGAAATTATTATTTAATTATCAAATTTAGTGGGGATTGGTGGTGATAATGGCAAAAAAATAAAAAAATTATTGATCACTTTTAAACAGATCATGTTACACTCTTTTGTGTTTGATACTTCTTTACAATTGTGAAACAACCCCTCTAAATTAAAATATTATAAAAAAACCATTATTATCATTATTATCAATATAACTACAAACAAACACTCAACAAAAATGATTACTTTCATAAGTGAATTGTGAATTGTGTGACTGCACTATTCTTTGGCCTTTTGCTACCACATCTTCATTCCAAATTTTCTATTGCATTATATCCTTCAGGGAAAAGTCATTAATTATCCTTTCCTTTTATAGAAGGAGAACTATAGTCTGAGAAGGAGTCTATTGAATGGCATGGCAAATAAGAGTACACTAAATAGAATGAAGATGTGTTATTGACTATAAATAATATGATTACGCGATCAAATATTATTTATTCATTAATTCTTTGCCTACAATCGCTTATAAACATCCTGAATCCACAACATGTCATAATGAGTCCTAAATACAAGCTTTCCTTCAAATAGCCTTTCAAAAATAGTCTCTGCTGGCAATTCTTCTTCGTCAAAAATCAATCCAAGCTTAACTGCAGATGTATATTTATTAATGAGTTGTTTTATGCTGCCCCATTTAGATCGACGTACAGTGTTTAATTTCTCCTCAGCCGATGGTTCACCCTACAAGGATTAACAAGATTACAATTGGTTTAAATCTAAAAAAGCTTTAGGTAATTGATACATACAATTTCCCAGAATTGTCTCATCATTTTCTTCTCATTGTCTGTAAAGATTTTGTTAACTGGGTCCATTTGATTCCGCTCAGAAAGGTTGATAATATGATAATCAAAAAGACGGTGCTCCACTCTCTTCATTTTCGCAATGAACTGTTGGACTTCAGCTGACACATCATTAATTTCATCATCGAGAAATAAATTATCATCCTTGCTATTAGATTGCATTATTGTTTGAGGAATCGTTTCCATCTTATCAGTTGCAGTTGATTTTGCGAAAAAGTAGCAATGTTCGTCTCATCATTGAACACTAAATTGTCATCCACTTCCGTACTGATTGTTCTGATCTGCGCACATATTTCAAAAGGGTTAAAAGACATGTCTGAAAACTAAATAGTAAATTATATTCAGACCTTGCCCGATGATATCGAAGATAAATCTTCCTCGTAAGATCGCTTTTGTCCTATTATGGTACCACTTCTTCCCTTCTTGATATCTCAGCTTGTTCCAGTAGGTGTGAATTTACTTTATTAACATACTCATTAGATTTCTGACTACGAGAAATACAGAGCACATCCAACACTTCTATCTGTGATTTCTTATCGAAAACATCCTAGAAAATTGCCAAATGATCATGTTAAAATCAAAATACTTTAAGACTATTCAAAGTCATACATAACTCTTTTATCATCAACTCTCTCTCTATTTCAACACTATCCCAAAAGCTCTTTTCTTCAGATGGACGCTTCTAATAAACTCGAGAATAGAAAGCAGTTAGCAAATATCAATCAAGAAAGTAGTATGTTTAATATGTTTCGCTTGATCTTTCTGGAGGAACGGCACCCCACATCTGTCACACCGAGGAACGGCACTCCATACCTCGAGAAGGACGGCACCCTCTCTAAGCCATGCAACAGCAGAGAAGATCGTGAGATACAGTGCTGGGGAACGGCACCCCATACCACAAAGAGGACGGTACCCTCATAGGTTGCATAGAACTCGCCAATAATGGTTTAGAGATAGATCGCAATAAACAGAAATATGACGAACCTGTCGAATCAGAAGAGTTACACGCCTTTTGATGTCCCCATCGTGTTCTTTCTTAGCAAGAAAGTCACTTAGAAAGTTTATATATCGCTTCCTCCAAATGGATTTTAGATCGTCCATCGAATGTTCTTCCGAGATGCAATAAGATTTTAATGTCTTTAGAAAACCCAAATATGACCATAATAAAACGGGTGTACTCTCAAAATATGACTTAATTGACAAATCTAGTTCAGTGGACATTGAGCTAAAAGCAAAAACAAAATTACGCGTAAAAAAGTTACACAGGACTCAGATTATAATTCGTGGTCCAGAGATCGTCATTAATAAAATTAAAAAAAACGTATCAAGTAGTTTAACCCAAACCGGTTCAACTGGCAGTTTGGTTTACACATTTAAAACCGCGGTTAAACCCCAGTTCAAACTCCGATTTGAAACTGAGCTGGTTACAAGTTACATTTCAAAAATTGGTCATACTTATTCGTTTTATTTGTTTTACAAAATATTGGATATAAAATATTAATTCACATCTTGATGCAACAAATTCTATATTATTGTTATTGTTAAGGGATTTAACTATAACAAGATAATTGATTACATTTATAATTTACTATGGTTACTAGTATGACTTAAGAAAAGAAAAGAAAGATTTATCATTATATACAAGGGCTAAGAAGGAAAAAATAGATTGATAAAGAAAAATTATTTAATTGAATTGGATTTACCAATTTTATTCAATTATTAATTTTATTCAAATTACACATTAGTTTATTTAAAAATCTTACTAACTGATGCTGTGGTCCTAAATTTTGAATTGGGACTGATAATAAAATTTAACTATGTTTATTTTTTTATTGTTCATAAAAGAAAATTATGATAACAGATATTTCAATCACAATTAATTGAATTATGGTGCTACAACTTGATATAGAGATCAGGCTGAACTCCAGCTATTGATGCAAACAATTTAAAGTACAAGCAAATATGAAGAGAATTGGTAGTGGTGGTGTTTAAAATAGCTTTCATTGTCGGAACAAATAATTTGTTTTTTAAAAAAAAAATTTTCATTTTTACCAATAAAATTATAAAACTGCGGTTAAACTTGAGTTTGAACCGCGGTTCAGACCGCGGTGGTAAACCGCCGGTCGGTGCGGTTCACTAGCCAAACTGGCGATTTATAAACCGAACCGAACCGAACCGTTCCCATCCCTACCCAAGGAAGATGTGAATGATTGTAAGGTTTTAATATTCGAGCCCTGGATATTGTAATAAAATGTTGCATATCGGTTGAATCGTTTTTTAATGTTCCCAGATTGTCCAAGAACGGTTTTCCGTGTGTGTGAGATATCTTCTTCAATGGTTATGTTATTTTGAAATTTCTTATAATCATTTTTAATGTTAATAATGTTCACACGAAACAATATACCAGTCGCTTGTTTATTATCACATCTATCATTATATAATGTAAAAGTCACGCTCTCACTTCACTATTTTATAAAAAAAAAAAAGGTATTAATACAGGAAAAGAAATCTCTGACTATTACATATATCAACAAATAACATACCTTTTTCCTCAGAATCATACCAAATAACGCCTCCATGATTACTAGCGAATACCTCTTGATCTCGAATTCCAAAAAAATCAGAGGTTTCTTTGTACAATGCTGTGCGTTTAGTGGCATGAAAATCAAATTTGTGTGTTTGGATACAAAATTCTGATTGGCTAATTTGAATTCTTAACGAATAAAATGAAAAAAAGAAACAAAAAGGTGAAATCTAAAACTTATTTTAAAAGAGCTTTTTTGATATAATAACGTTTTAAAATATGTGTCAATTCATCGTTATGCATTTTATTGTCATTTTTTACTTTCTTCGTGAATTTGACGTAATTGTTTACAACTCTGATAAACATTTCATCAAAACTTTTTACTAAAGTAAAAAATATGACTAAATAAAGTAAAGAAAGCCTTGATGACATTAAAATATTATCATTTTAGTAAAAAAAACTTGATGATTTAATTTGTAAAAAAAGAGCAAGTATGCCATGCTTAATGACTTAAGTGCACATGGACATTTAATAACAATTAGCGTGTATGCGAACTATCACCTACATACATGAATCATATGAATTATGAAAATTATTGTTGGTTTTATATTACAACCTTTGTAAGGGAAAAAAAAATTAGGCTGGTTTATACGAGAGAGATTTTTTGCGTGCACTTCTATCGTGATTTTACAATTCATATTTTCGAACTACATATTTCAGGGTCGTTTATTAGTTTATGATGGTCAACATCCAATGCAGTTGAATGTTGAAAGAAACGACTCATTTTATTTATTTATAAAATTTACACATTCAGGCATCAAATTATGGCCACCGCTCTGTTCTCTGATCGAAAGGACATAAAATCTGACAAATCCTTTGTCCCAAATCCCAAATATACTTACTTGGGAGTGCTATGAGGGCGAAAAAGTCGATCCGTATATATACTTCTTATGAAGTAAATTACACAAACTAAATGAATATTTCTAATCAAGCCTACTTACATTCCCGTTACGAATTAATTTAAATCGTTACTATTGTTCATCATTTCAATTTCTATATACAACTCGTTTTTCTGTTAAATTGTCAATATTATTACCATAAATATAAAATATCGACCCACGGGACCGAAAAATCATCAACCTTACTTTCTGAATTAGTGCCAATACTGCTCAACCAAAGAAATTTTCTTAGATAATAAGCATTATTGGTATCTTCGATTTTTCTTTGATTTGGTTTTGTTGCTATTGGCTCGATAAAAGGAAATCCACATTAATCATATGTAGTAGGTATGTAGTACAATTGTGTGATGTTGAATAATTTTGAACCCTGAAAATTCTTTGTAGTACCAGTAAAATTTCTTTCTTATTATGTGTAGTCCCATTATAACAAGGTCTGTTATAACGAGGTTTGATATTTTTTTGCACAAAAAGTAGAGTTTATTTATTATTATGCTTCAAATATGATGGGGATAGCTGCACGAAAAACGAGTAATTGGGGTTGTGATGGATGTTTGAATATTAATATTTGGAAATTTCATTTCATTATAATGCTCAAAAAAAATAAATCATGGTTTGACCCCACGCTGATTGTCAAAATTATTTCTAAATTTGATAATTTTTCTCCTTATTTGATGTAACCTATTTATTACTATTACTATTATATTTTTTCCATTCATTATTTTTTTATTTTGTTTTCCTTGACAATTGCAGCATCCGATAAAACCTTTTTGATTCCTATTGGTTAAGCAAAAAACCAAAAAGGTATGACAATTCTTGACGTTTAAAATCAAAAATTTACTCTTACTAATTCAAAAAATTTTTTCTAGGAATTTAACATTTCAGTTCTTATTCATTTTTAAGAATAAACTGAAACTTAAGTGAAACCTTTAAAAACGATAACTTTTTCATGCACTATCAATTTCACTCTTTTTTTACAAAAAAAAAAACAAAAACATCGTCTTTGGATTTTATTTTTTCCACTCGCATATATTAAAAAACAATAAAATTAAATTATATATTAATTAGTAATGGCTCCCTACCCTAATCATTCTATCACAAAACCAGAAATTAAAATAGGTTTAAGACTTGATGATAATTATGCTGACACCTTATTAACAAGAATCAAAAGTTTATTACGTACAACTTCATGGTAAAGTTACTATAGCTATTATTATTATAAAATTTCATATTTTTATGCATTAAAAGATTGTTTAACGAACGGTTAAGCTGACCTTTTCTTTCTTTCTTTCTTTCTTTCTTTTTTATTTTACAGTTTTCCAGGAACTCAACCAATAGATTTTAAAAAATGTCATTTTGATCTATTAGAATCAGAAGAATATTATGTTAGAGATAAAACTGATGGAAAACGATATATTATGTTTTTTACAGCTGTGGACGGTGGTACAGCATTTATGGTAATTATGATTTAAAATAAATTTATTATTTGATAATCTAAAAAATAAAAACCTTTTTGTGCCTTGATTATCAATCAATTAGATGGACGAATTAAATAAATTTCGAACATTGACTGGGTTCAAGCTACCATTACGTAATAACCTTAATCAGTTTCATAATGAAACCATGATGGACGGAGAGGTGGTGATGGAAATTGATGATGAAAAGGTTTATTTAAATATTTTTTTTTATTTGCATATTGAAATTATTTATTACGCATACATTTTTTAAAGTGTTATGTATGTATGTATATATGTATGTATGTATGTATGTGTGTGTGTATGTTGAACAGCATAATTAATTAAAGGTTACTTCTTCAATGTCTAGAAATGTCTAAGGTATTTGATATTTGATCTAATGGTGTTGAATGGGAATGTCTTAATCGATAAACCTTATAATAAGCGAATGGGCGTAAGTATTAAACAAACGTTTAGACTTTGGACCTGAAAAAATAACACTTATTAAATTTGTATATATTAGATGCTCAGACAAGATGTAATAGACCCATTGAATACCTTACTACAGAAAAATTTAGATATTAAGAGCAAAATGCCCTTCACGTGTGTATTATGTACATATTTAAAAATTTCTAATTATAGAGTCATCCGATTTTCATTAAATGTGATTCTACCTGCACATTTTTGACATGATTAGCATAGAAATAAAAACCATGGATTTATCCTACGGGCTTAGTAATACTTTACAAAAAATCTCAACTTTAAAATACGGTAATGAAGGTCTAATATTTGTCCCTGTAAATCATCCTTACGTACCTGGAAGAAGCGAGAAATTGTAAGTGATTTAATTACTCTTAATTTTATTTTTAAATTATTTATTTGTTTATTTATTTTTTAAATTTTGCGTGAAACAAGGTTATTATGGAGGCCAGTAAAACAGATAAATGTAGATTTTAAAATAAAAACAATTATTCAGAATCAAAGAGATAAAAAACCAGTATTTCATATAATGATTGCGGATAAAAATCAATATAAAAAAATTGACCAATTAACGTTAGAACCTTCTATTGAAAAAGAGTAGGCATTCATTCATATTTTAAAATTATATGCTATCAATCATATTAATCAGACAACTTCTTTTAATCAGCTGGTATAAAAATCCGCCAGATGACAAAATTGGTCGATTCTGGTAAATATAAAAACGGCAAGCGCGCACACATATTTTTAAATCAATATTGATCTGTAATTTTATTATGTTAGGTATGACAAGAATTGGGAAACTAGAATTCAAGAACAAGGCTACGCACCACAAAAACGTATTGGTGGATGGAGGTAAAATTAATCTATGGACGGTTTGAGTTTATTTAAACTATATGCTTTCATTAAATACGATTGGCTTAATTTTACTTTTATCATAATATTAATAACTTAGGTTTATAAAATTTTGTCCTGATAAGCAGACAGCCGATACCGAGCAAAGTCTGCAGGAAACATTACAAGCTATAGAGAATGCTGTGTCAAGAGAAATGGTAATCTATATTATAATCATTATTTATCAGCTAACAAATGTAGATATCTTATAATCATGAATATTTATCTTTAGTTAGAAGAGCGATCATCTGTCATAAGGAATAATTGGAAGGTTAGACAACCTTCAAAAACAATAAACTATTCTTGCCCGCCTGTGATATCACTCGAGTCTAGAAATTCTAGGTATAATTAAACTTTGATCTTTATGATGTGTTTTTTATTAAGAAAAAAAATTCAAATCTTTATTATTATGCTTGTCAGTTCTAATTCTGAGTCAAGTTCGTCCGCTTTCCCTTCAACTACCATCCCACAAAGCATCCCAACACCAATGAAGCCAATAGAATTGGTTCAACAAGCACAAGATTCTAAATCACGTGAATCAAAATTTCCTACTGATCAGCAGCATAATTATTTAGAAAGATGCGTAATAAAGCTTGATCAAAAAAATCATGAAAGTTTTAATTCATCAGAAAAATCAACTACTTTGGATGAAAATTCGCAAAATTTTATTGTTAGCTTAACATCTAAAGAAAATTCATCCAAAGATAATTCAAATTTTCCAGAAATGCCTACAAAAGATATGAAAATCGAGCTTAAAAATAAAATAATAGCAAAACAAGGCTCCTCGTTTGTTAATAACAATATTAGCAAAATATCATTTGATAATGAGTCAATAGCAAATGTGACTGAAAAGGTAAAAAAAGATGGTACTGAAGATAAGGAAGGAAATATAAGGAATAAGAATAATGTTGAATTAGAGGAAAAGATAGGTGATTTTGTAAAAGATGACGGGAAAACACACAGTGACTCGTTGGTGTCAGCCTACCCTTCATCGTCGTCGTCGTCACCGTCGTCATCATCATCGCCACCATCACTAACAAACCCACCATCTTCACACCCATCAATTATTGTTAAAACTTCGCCTGTAGCTAACATGAACAATACCAAATCAATTGAAAAAAAAATGACTAATAACGATATTCATGACGCCGAAGAAATCGAAAATTCGGAACCAAAAAATTCTTTTAAGAATTTAGAAGAACCTTTTGATTTCCCAAAAGGATTTGATGGAAAAGCAGTTCAAAGTTCGAGCAATGAAGATTATGACTCAATAGATGAATTAATCAAAGAGAAGAAAAGAAGATCAAGAAGACCAAAAGAAAATAATGAGACAAACTCAAATTCTGAAATAAGTGACGAAAGTAGCCAAGAAAGTCAAGACCCGTGGGATTTACAGGCAGCTTCTACTCCTCAACAAGATAGTGATGATGATGATGATGATGATAATGATGATTTAGAATTATCGGAAAAGGAGGAATTCTATGATGAAAGTTGGGAAGAATTTAACGAAAGCAATACTAACGTCGATAATAAAAATACCAAATCAACAACAAATCAACAAAAGCAACCATCTCAACAAGAAAATTTAAAATTAATTTCAAATTCCCCCGTCACATCGAGTAATCCCACCTTTAATACCCCTTTAAAACCACACAATTTAAACATTCAACAACAAAAAATATTAGGTTCAGATAGTAATTTTTCACAAGAATCTAATTATAATTTATCACCTAAATTACAAAATTTAAATATCACACAATCAATTGCCAACAAAGAGAGTAATGATTCACAATCTCTTCCGCAAAGCACTCATGGTACAAAACTATCAAGACCTGAAATTTCAACGATGACAATAACAACCAAAGGTAATGGTTTTGAAGAATTATTTCCTTTGTCAGAAAAGGACATATTAGGTCATGAACATAATAGCGACCTTTCAGAATTTCAAGGAACACAATCAACAACACCACAAACAAATTCGAAATTTCAAAAAAATATACAAGATAATAATTTGACCCCCAAACCTAGTATTGAAACGTCAAATCAAACATTTGGTAGGAAGAGATCTTTAAACATCGACGCGATTTCAAAATCGTCGTATCAAGAAGGAAATTTTTCGCCACAATCAACACTTTACGATTTACATCATCATTCTCAACATAAAGTTTCGACTACTTATGGGCACGAGTCAATACGAAAAATTTCACAAAGCGAAGAAGGGTCACAGTCTGCCACCCAAAAGCAATTTCGAGACAAAGTGCAATCATCTTTACAACAAAACATCACACTAGCACCCGAGTTAAATATTTTAAGTTATAACACTCAAATACATCAAAATTCACCGCAAGCGCGTCATAAAGATAAATCGTTTTCAGAAAATAAACAATGGGAATCAGATTTAAGACAAGATTTCAGTCCAACAGATATACAACAAACACAATTGCCGACATTTTCTAACTCCAGAACATTGCGTCGGCATACTTTATCCTCTGGTATAAATACTCATCGAATCCTTTCAAGTGCTCTGGATAACAACCATCAAAATCATGCAAATCCTTCTATGTCACAACGGCCAGAATTTTTACCATCTACACAACCAATAAACATTAGGCAAGAAATTATGTCACCAAAACAATCAGAAAACCAGAGACAAATAAATCTATCATCACCTCAACCAATACAAACAAATCAAAGACAAAAATCCTATCCGCAAACAGATTCATCAAAACTTGTTTACAGTTTATCATCGCAATCTTCAACACCCGTGCAAAGGTTTTTATTGCCAGATACATTCAAAGAGTCCTCTTTTCCTGTTCAAATTCATCAAAGTTCATCAACGATTCATCATTCTAACAATTTAAGTTCACCACCACAACAAGAAATCTCGCAAACTGTCAAAGCTTCATTACCACAAATAACGTCAAGTCAACGACCTTTACCACAAAAACGTAAATCAAAGGGCGCACTTGATTTTATATTAAATGAAGGATCTGGATCGACTAATGACGATAATGGATCAAGTCAAAAAAGAGGAAAATTTGATTATTTTGGGAACAAATAAGTTTTTCGATTTTTTTCTGATGTTTTTTTCTTCTGTTAATATGTAAGATAAAAAGGTAAGCTTCAAATCTACAAAAAATTAAAATTTTATATAATAATTATACAATAAAAAATTGTAATTTAAAATAACATAATAATATCACATGATTAAGATATATTTCTGTAGATAATTTTTTTTTTTATTTATTTGTATAAAATAATTTTTTTTCTTATGTTGACAAAATAAAAAATTTTGCTTATATGAAATATTATAATAAATTATTATTCTATTTATCATTAGCTTCATATATATTCTAGCACTGTTTTTTTTAGGATTAAAATTCTTTTGACTATGACGTCTGATCTGGTTGACATAAATTGATATGGTACATGGATTATCTATCTTTCCTTTAAATATTACGTCAAAGAATTATTATCGTTCCAAATAAGCCAAAACCCTTTAAAAGCACTTGTAATACTTGTAATAAATCACGAGGAAAAATCGAACGCGTGGTGTAATGATGCTAAAAAAACCTAATTTCATATGTCAACATTTAAATAATTTCACAATCATTAATTTTATCTTAATTATCGGCAAAAAAATTTTTTTTCATTTTCAAGTTAAACAAATCATAAAACGAGTCTAATCTTTTTTTTTCTTAACATTAATTAATTACATATAAATAAATAAATCGATCATATTTTTTTTTTACAATATATTTTTTATTTTTTTTTTATTATTTTTATTATTTTTTTATTCGTTATGATAATAATATAGAAATAACAATGATTAGAAATAATTCCTTAACAAGATTTCAAATGAAACTTATTTCATGGCTTTGCACCACTGCACCGATAATTTCTTTAATATACTATCTCTTTTATTTAGCTAACAAAAAGTCATTGTTGGTTGGAATTTTTCCTTTTAATAATTTTATCGAATCTTCTTCTTCAAGCTTCTTACACTATTGGTTAGGTTTTGAGCTTTTGTTTTATTTTTATTTTTTACTAACAAAAAGTCGTTTACAAAAACTATTGGAACCTGTAACTTTGAGAAAAGATCAACGCACCAAAATTTTACACGATTGTTTACAAGAAATTGAAGACTTCAAAACTTGGATTGAAGGTTGGTTTAAAGTTGGTGATAGAAAAACCACCTTTGATCAAATTCACAGGTTAAACTTTGCAGAATGGTATTTATTTACTTTACATTTTATTTTATATTTTATCTTATCCATGCTCTTTTTTCTAATGTTTATTCTTTTTATGTTATTATTTTATTTTATTTTTTAGGTTAGCATGGAGTTTTTTTGGATGTGGCTTTGATCAGATACAAAATAAAGAACATGAAAATGAAATCATAGAAATTATCAGTTTAATTGAGATCAGTAATAATATCAAATTCCCTGAAGGTTATAATCCAAATTGTAAATGCATCAAATTAACTCTCGATCCTGTTAAAGCAATTCCTAGACCTTTTATTTACTATATGGTATGTGTTGAAACTCGTGTATATACATATATACGCACATATTTCTAAAAACTTATTTATTTTTTTCTTTCCTCTTTATTTATTTTAGTCAATTTATGTATTAAATTATATAGTAAGGGTTTTTTTAGGATTGTGCGGATTTGAACATAAAAGTTGTAAAGAAAGTATCTTGAATGGTTATTGGTCAAGCACACTAGAATTTGACATTCAAGAAGAAAACTCTCTTTCATCACTGTCTAAAATTAGTTATTGGTATTTCAATCCAAGTAACAAAAAAAGAAAAAAGAAAGCTCCAATTGTTTTCATACATGGCGTTGGAGGATTGTTCTGTTATTTCACATTTATCAAAAAGTTACGGAAATTAAATAGACCTTTATTTCTAGTTGAATTGCCTTATGTGTCATTCCAAATGGTCGAAGATGTTCCAAAAATGCATGAAACTGTAGAAGAGATTGAAAGAATGATAATTTCTAAAGGTTATTCTTCTGCAATATTTGTGGGTCATTCTTTGGGCACAAGTGTTTGTTCTTGGATGATTAAGGAAGCACCAAAAAGAGTTAAAGGTTTAGTATTGGTTGATCCAATTTGCTTCCTATTGCATCATTCTGATATTGCATTCAATTTTGTATATCGAAAACCTGTTTCTGCAAGTGAGGTTTGTATTTAAAATTAATTTGCGCATATTTATATATATATATATATAAAATTGAATTTAATTTTTAATAATTTTGTTTAATAGTATCTAACTGCACTTTTTGCATCAAGAGAATTGTACATATCACATTATTTCTCGAGACATTTTCATTGGCACGAAACTGCATTATTCATCTCAAAGCAAAAAATCTTTCGCAAAAATGCATTCATTTATTTATCTGAACTAGACAATATTATTCCTTCCGATAAAGTTTACAAATATTTAAGTGATAAAAAAGTATCTGTAAATATGATGTCAGGATTAGATCATGCAAATTTCTTGTTTAACACATATTGGGTTGATAAGATTATTAATGATATTTTATATTGCTGCGATAATTGTGATTCGGCAAGAAGAAGTTTTTAATTAAATAAATTTGTGATGGGCGGGAGATTTTATATACACTTTGTATTATAATAATAATAATAATAATATAAGATTAATTTCAAGAAAGAATAAAACCCATTTTTGTAAATTTTTCAGCCAAGTTAGAAACTTAATAATATTTAGCTTTATATATAACTTTTTTTTTTCCTAAAAGGAAAAATGTAAATAGTAAGTTCCGTAACGATTAAAGATGACCAAAAATTGACTTACTTGTCTCGAGAGCCTTGTTTTCAATTGTCATGAGTATTATGTGAAGCATTTTTTAATCAAAAGTTGCTTTTTTATGTTGTCATCTTTCTATACACTCCATTAAGTCACCTATATGATCTTACTAATACAATAGAATTAGTATTAGTAATGATCTGATAGCATTTACATACACACACACATATATAGAAAAATGTATGATAATATTAATGATTAATCATCTTTTATTGCAATACTTTTATGACATAAAAAGAACTGATAAACGATCTAAACAAACTGATTGGAGACGGGACTCGAAAAAAAAAAGAAATCATTCTAATTATTAAATATTGGATACTCACAAGACTTGCGCCTGCATATACCTATGATCAGTCAGCAATTATTACAGTTTTTCCTGTTGATAATAAATATAATACAACAAATAAAATTTGTTATATGTTGTATATACATCAATGCATTTTGTTTAAAACCACAAATTTTACTATCGATCACTGATAAAATATTCTTTTAACGATGTTTATTGGTAAATAATATTCATCTACAGATAATACAATTTTATTTTTATTTTCTGAACAATCCAATATGACAATATCTTTACCATCTCCCGTCAAGTTGATAATGAAAATGACAACAGTGATGATTTTTAATAATAAAAATGTTATAAAATTTCATTGTGTAAATAATTTCTTTATGTATAGATTGATATTAGTATTAGAGCATTAATATTATATTTAAATTTAAGTTCGAATATGACGATTCCCAATTACAAATTCTAATGCTAACTCCCCGTTTAGTTTCTTCACTTTGAAAAGCTGTTTGTTATACGAACAATTTTTTTTACAAGTTCGAAATTCAAAGTTTGATTAGATAATAATGTTACACCCAACAATCACTGATTTACATAGTCAAGTCGTGTTTTAAAGATTTTTGACCAGAAAGGAAATTTACTTGCCTTTAAGCAAGATCTTTGGGGTAAAATTTACGAATGATAAAAAAATTATAATGATAATCTTACATTACAAATGTACTACGGTCACAGATAATAAAATAACAACAGATAATAATTAAAATTTTCTCGTAACAGATTTTTGCATAAAATTTTGACTATATTAATATATTAATATAATTAATATATAATTACAGCAAAACATTTAAATAATATATAGAAAATTTAAAAAAAACAACACCCCCTTAATTTTTAACAAATAAATGGGTTTCCAAATTTGGAATTTCTAAATACCGTAATGATTGGCGATCTTGTTGTATATGTATTAATTAATTAAATATACAATATTTATCGGTGTATGAAATTAAATTAAATTGGAATATTGAAATTAGATTATTTCCTGTGATGCCTAAAGAAAATTGTATGAATTTCAGGAGCGTGTAACACAAATCAGATACCTAGGGTTTTGTATTAATGAATGGTCCAGTCCAAAGACCACTCAGTCTAATCAAAGGACTAGACTGCAATTTGTTCGGAGTCAAGAACATCTTTTCTATACATTCTACTAAAACTAAAACTAAAGAAAAATACAAGAGATAAATCTAACTATATTTATAATAAATCAAAGTACTATCATTTAGGATCCGGTTCCATTGAATCAGGATGATTGGCTTCTCTGATAATTAATTAAATATTTTAGAGAAAGGTCTCTTTTCTAAAAAACATTTCCAATAACTATAATAATTTCTAATTAAAGTTATTAATTAAAGAATCAAGAACTAATAACATGATTTCCTCTTGTTATTTATGATTTTCAAATTATATAATTTCTGACATGCCTTTTAAATACACTATTTGCATTATACATGTTGTCAAAATTAATTTGGCTTCCTAAAATCTCAATTTTTAATTACGTCCGACTCAATTATTTATATGTTTTCATATGATTCAATTTAATTGCGTCAAAAAGTCACCTGATTGAGTCAAAGTGATCTACCACATGTAAATAATTTGCATCATGTTTAAGGTTGCCTGCCAAAATCTGTTTAGCCTGATGCTGAAAGATAAAAAACTTCCTACATAGTGTTGAATAAAGATGGAAACTGAAATTAGCCGCAATTCGATTTTCATATGCTTACAACTGCAACCACGATTCAATTTTTTATATGCCACAATTAATTGAGAATCATCTTTAATGTTGAAAGTTTATTTGAATAAAATGAATAATTCAAATTAAGTTGTATTGTGAATAATTTGAATAAGAATTTGTATTACAAATAGAAACTCTAGATTAAATAATAATTAATATTTGAATACTAATATTAGTTGATAAAAAAAATTTAGTTGTAAGGCTCCGAACGAATCAATGAAATTCAAACCAATTAATTTGAATCAAATTCGAATTCGAATCAAATCAAATCAAATCAAATCAAATCAAATCACCTAATTTTTGATTCAAATTATACTCTGATTTGATTTGATTTGATTTGATTTGATTTGATTTGATTTGAACTGATTCGAATATATAATTTGATTCAAAAAGAAAATTGCCTATAATCTTTGTTTAATTGTAAATTGGATTACTTTTTTTATTCGTCATTACGTTATCATTATTGTTATCAATAATAATAATAATGGTTATGGTGGCCGAAACTACCTTACTTTAGTGGACCAAAATTGCCGAAATTAATTGGCCTTAAACTTTTGACAAAACTAATTTTAATAGCTGAAATTGGGCGAAATTATTTTTAAATTTTTCAAAATAAAATAGATTGATTTTTATATGCATTAGGCGAAACTATCTTTTTTTCAAAATAGTTTCCACCACTAAATAATATCTAAAAAATTTTAAATTTAACAATATACACAATCTTGATTTTGGGTGATTAGAAATTTTTTCCAAAATTCCGTTATTATTATATTAACACAGTCAAACTTTGTCACAACGGACTATAATTAAATCCTTGTCATAACGGATTTTTAAAAGTTTTTTACTTCACAAATAAAAATATTTCTTATGTGTCCCGTCTATCTGCTGTGATCTATATCAAGAAATCAGTTATTTTGAGAAGAATTTTATTGTTATTATTATTATTTTTATTATTAAACCTCAATCAATTAATATCCATTAAATCGAGGCACACTACATTGAGATTCACTGTGTTTAATATGACATCAAAAAAAATATATTTAGGAATCCGATTTGATTCAAATTGATTCGAATCGAGTCACGAATCGAATTGAATCAAATCCAATTCAGTTTTTTTGAATTCGAATTAACTACAGAACGAATCAAATCAAATCGAATCACTCTAAAATTCAATTCAATTCAATTCAATTCAATTCAATTCATTCGGAGCCTTGTTTAGTTGATTATATTAGTAGCTAGTTAGCTAAAATAGTCAATTTCCAACCTCCTAGGTTAAACTATGACAAAACTATATTGACATCTTACTAGCGGTTATAACTAAGGGTGCAACCAACTTATGAACACCTAAGGGCTACGACAACTAATACGGCATACGGCATATTATCACAAGTAAGGTTACAGCCAAATATTGTCACAGTGGATGAACGGGACACACAAGAAAATTTATTTAAAATCTGTTGTGGCGAGATTACTAATCTTTCCACAATGGATTTTAATATGTTTTTATATTAATATGCGAAACAAAAATTTAATTACCGTAAAGTCTAGTCTGGAAAGATATAGTGCGGATCATCTATACTCAAAAGTTAAAATTTTTGAAATATTATGTGATTCACACATCGGATTTTAAAAAACCCACCACCATTCAATTCGGCTTTAAAAGGGAATCTATCGATCTAAAAAAATTTTAAATTTGAAAGTTATGCTCAGAAATACAACAATTAAAGGTGCAGACATATTGTCGAACTATAACTCATAGTTATGACACAGCTATCACTATGTTGTAACTATGTCGTGACTCTTGGAAAGACTTTCCGTATGCCGTAACTGTTTATCTTAAGTGGTGTTAACCCGAATCAGGTAATCAAAAAGTAATCTAGGTACAGTCAAACACTATACTGTAAAGTCTGGAAAGATAGCACCCGTGACAAATAGCAATTTTCTATGAAATTGTGACGATTAATACAATAAATTGTGCGTGACAAACTATAAAATTACTAAAAAAGGAAATATCACGGGTCGCCATTTTTACGTTGATTCATAAAATTTGTTTCGCATATAAAAACATTAAAATCCGTTGTGGAAAGATTAGTAATCTCGTCACAACAGATTTTAAATAAAATTTCTAATGTGTCCTTTTCATCCACTGTGACGAGATTTAGCTGTAACCTTACTTGGTGATAGTATGGCATGGTGGCATACGGCACTTGCCATATGTCATATGCCATATGCTGTCGTAACCCTCAAGTGTTCATGTGTTTGCGCCCTTATTTGTAACGATCAATTTTTGTGACGTTTTTACTTTTCTTTTGAAAATTCCAAAGAGTGATAGTATTATCGGACGATTCTTTCCAAATTGTTACA
Source organism: Entrophospora sp. SA101 (assembly GCA_958430865.1). Classification (NCBI taxonomy): domain Eukaryota; kingdom Fungi; phylum Glomeromycota; class Glomeromycetes; order Entrophosporales; family Entrophosporaceae; genus Entrophospora; species Entrophospora sp. SA101. The sequence continues at coordinate 58,481 of CAUDNR010000001.1, read as the reverse complement.
AAGTATGTTGCATTAACTTAATTGAGTTGTATTCTTTCGTTAATTAAGTAACAATGTCAATTATCGTTTATGGTATAGTAAACTAGGAATTTTATCAATTTTGTAATACAGGATAGTATCACTGCATTATCTTTAGCTTTAACCTTTGTGATACGGCAAATGAAACCGAGGTTCAGGGGGATCCAACCATTTTAAAGGCTAACAAGTAATTATTTATAAACAGCAGTTCAATTTCATTAATTTACTGTTCCTTGGAAAATTTTTATGATTCCTTATCATCTATTAAATGTACAATAGAAAACAATGGCTTCACTATTTTACAGGTTTGGGATTCTGATGTCACAACTATCAAGATCACATCTCAAATTCTAAGAACGGTTCAACCCCACATTTGTTCTGATTATGAAAGATATTATTACTAGCAAATTCGACTTCAAACATTCTAGTTAGAAGGACTTTAAAGATGAATATCAAGGTGTATCCAAAGGAATGTTTTCTTCTCGTACCGATGGAACCTTTCTTGATGGAATGTTCCTGGTTCAAACTTGATGATCAAAATAGGTTCCCCTAAAATGATTTTACTCCAACCCATTGAATATAATGCTGTAGGAGAAAAAATTATACTTGTTGATGGCAAGAAAGTATTGGAATCTGTTTTGATGGAGAGACCAAAATTAGCCAAGATTTCAAGCATGGGTGTATGTCCTTTTGCAGAAACAATCAAATTTCTATGAATTGTTGTGTTTACAATAATATGCCAGATGATAGTATTCACGTACTCTTTCGATATGATTCAACTACATTTGTGCCAGATTGGTCTTGCAAAGCGATAAAATTATCTACAACAATTATCACATGAACCCGAAATTCCAACTTAAATTACCCTTAAGAAAAAGCCACAAATCTCGATAATGGATAATCATCAGCTCTTGCATGGCCATAACGAATTTGCTGGAAATCACAAATTATGCCGGGTCTCCTCAGAGCTATGCTACGCCAAGCTTGGCCAGCAAAAAAATTTATCAAACAGATTTAACTTTTAAAAATGGCGGAAATGTGAATGTTTATATCACCTTGGATATTGTCATCAACGTGGCTGGTGCAAAGAAAGGATTTGAATCAATGATAAAATAAAAATGTTAAATCACATTTGCATTTCCGTTTGCCTTCTGATTTGTCATTTCTTTTTGTTTTTTATTTCTTTGAAGTTTGTATTCCCGAGGTTGATGTCCTGCTTGTTTTATAAAGTTTTGCCTGTACGTTTGTTCCTAATAATTGTCTTCATTTCTGCTTACTTCTGCAATTTTCATCAGAAAATTTGTTACGTGCAATGAGGATATATAATTGTAAATTACATAATATGTCGAATATAACAAATTATATGAAATTTGATTCAGCAATCTTTCTCACATGCGTGAGCCAATTTACCGTCAAAAAATAAGCCAAAAATTTTCATACAACAACTAATAAATCCCGGAATAAATTATAATGTCATTTTTGGGCTTGTGAACTGTTTTGTTCTGAAATACATACCACAGTACAAGATTTTAGATGTTTATTAGACTTTAATGGAAATACAATCTCTGGCCCTATAGAAAATAAATATGTAAGGAATAATTTTTAAATACAGAACAAACGTACTCAATGTATGTTTTGAAATTTATCAAGTTTTAAATACATTCGTAAATGTATCGAATTCCTTCATGATGTATGTTATTATTCTGGTGAAAGAAAACTCTATAAAACGTAAGTTTTAATTCTTTACATGCATGATGTATGTATTATTCTGGTAAAAGAAACTCTATAAAATGTGGGTTTTAATTCCTTACATGAAGTACGTTATTATCTTGATGAAATTAAGATTTACGATTTATTTTCATTAAATATTGATTTCATAGTTTGTATGATTAAAGTCATGTTTCAATTTAAAAAAATTATTAATAATAAACCATAAATAATATCTTTTTTATTTAATACTATTTAAATGGTTTTACTATAAAAGACAACTTTTCTTGCTAAATAAATACTGAATTATCAGAAAATAATTTGTAGAAGATTTTCTGATATATTCTTATGTATGTGTGTATTCCTTTTAGTGTGATAATTGCTATTCCGAGTTATTTTTATATTCTTTAAAATTTGATTTGGCAGTTAATCATTTAAATTTTAATGGTGTTATCTGACCCTTTTTAAAATAAAATTTTCTTTGGAATGTCTTCTAATGAAATCGATGAGCTTTTAGCTCTTTTGGAAGGAGAAAAAAACCCATTAACAACAACAAGAGGTATTTAGTTTATTTATGATAATATATAATTATAATTATTTTTTTGAATTAAGTTAAAAGTAAAGATGATAACAACAATAACAATAGCAATAATAGTTGTAATGAAATGATAGTGGTGGTAGATATGATAATTATGAAGTAATAATAACACCATTAGTAATCATAGAACTAGAAATAATAACGATGATGATGATAATGATGATGATAACAACATCAGCAATAATAAAAATGATATGGTGCAGGTCATCTAAAGGCATCAAAAAAAAAATCGTGCAACTTCAAACCACTAAGGCTTTTTTTTTTTAATTAATAAAATTGAAAAAACTCTATTTTCGCGACCTTTAGAACCTAAGCAACAATGAAATAGAGTGTTTTTTCAATTTTATTAATAAAAAAAAAGCCTTAGTAGTTTGAAGTTGCACGATTTTACACTATACATCAAAAATGAAATTTGGCATGAGACGTTCTTTCCTATTTAGTAAAAGATCTTCTAAACACATGACCAGAACAAATTATAAAATTCAGTTCAGAGAACCATCGCCATACTTTTTTGTATGCAATCAACAAACAATACATTACTAACAAATTTACATTCTTCCAATTAAAAAAATTACAAGACGAAATAAGCAAACTGCACATTGGGAAAAGCTAGATAACGAATTGAATAAAAATTTAGAATATTCATCAAGTGAAGACTCAGAAAATTGATTATATGAATTATTTGGATCATTCTTTCTGTTCGTTTGTTCGAATTATTCATTTTACTCGAACTATTCGTTTTGTTTGTTTGTTCTATTATTCTATTATTCGAATGATTCGTTTTATTCGTTTTATTCGTTTGTGATTTTATAATCTCATGACACTAAAGAATATCATTGCATTTTGGGATTGGAAGATTTGAGTATGACGCAGCATTTGATGTCTTTAGATGGCGCGCACTATCTAGCTTGAGATTTCCAAATATTCTGATAGTCAATCTTTGATGTACTTAAAGCCATCACGTATTAATCTGTGGAAGGTTATCTCGTTCAAGTCAATCCATCGGCCGATGGTTAGATTGAGTGCTTTTTCTTGATCAAACATTTTAGATTGTGATATATGTGGGTACAATTCCACACAATATTTTAGGATCTGACTATTTTTATTGCCTATTGTAGGGGCGCAAAAACTGCCACTCTTCAAAAAGGTTTAGACAATCTAATGGAATAGCATATCATTATCCTCAAATATGCTCCGAGTTTTTTCCAACCCTCATAAACGTCAAGTAACACATATTTTCAAGGCAGTAAAATGAATTTATTACTACTTACTCCTATATTATGCAACACTGTCAAATTTTTTCCAAATGGAAGAATTTAAAAATTACATTGTTAATCATAGGATATCCGTTCATTCAAAACATTTGCCATTATAACATTATAGTTATACCGCAGAACTATAAAATATTTTTTCAACGGGTAAAGTTATGTTGTTGATGTTTATAAATGTATCCTTTAACGTGTCGTTTATCAATTTTTTTTATGGCGAGTTGTTATAACAAAAAAAAAATTTTTTTAATGAAAAAGAAATGTCTAATTACTCTACATCACTTTGGTAGTATGTAGAATAAAGGTAGTGAATAAAAATATATAAGGTTATAAAGAACTATTTTCAAATTACAATAGAATTGCCACTTTATTCATTCTATTTATATTTTTTAAGAGAAAAAAATTAAGTCAACTTTTCTTCTAAGCCCTATTTTTCAGTCCCAAATATTAATACACCCTCTCTAAATGCACACTTTCACCCGGTCTCAAGGGCAATGAATAAAATAATTTTTAATGATTGGGTAAATTGAAAGTTATATATTTTTGATTAATAAATAATTTTAATACATGATTTTTTTTATAGGAAAATTTTTATTCTGGAAAACCTTCCCAATGAATATATATATCATTTAAATAATGTTGTGAAGTTTTAAGTCCAAAAGGATCAAATGGGAAAAAAGTAGACACTTCCCATAAACTTTCCTCCTCCTCATCATCATCATGATGAGTTCCACAATCAGTACTACACTGTAAAAACTTCACTTTATTTGCTATATAGATAAACACTGATGAGTTCCACAATCAGTACTACACTGTAAAAACTTCACTTTATTTGCTATATAGATAAACACTTCTACAATAGATCGTGTACACATCTATTTAAAAAATATATATAATTTATAAACACATATATAAGAGAGAAGAAAAAATATAACGCAAGTAACGAAAAATAAATAATAATCAAAATAACAAACCTCCAAAGGTTTAAACTTGGAATTTAGAATGGTTTTGACCCAATCTGATTCTTTACACCATCCATTTTTATTTGTGAGATCTTTCCATCTATAACAAAAGACGTAGATTATAGCTGTCAATACTGAATAGAAATGTTTATTTTGTTTGGCTTGTTTGTATGCAATTGATATTTTATATTTGCTTATGTATCCTTCAACCCAATTGCCTATAATGTGAAACATTTGATGTAACTCTTGTTTTCCAAGAAATTTAGCTCGTGCAGCAAATGATGCAAGATATTGAGTCGCAGCCAATTTAATAATTTCTGATTCTTGCTCCCCAAGTGCTTTTCGTAATATTAGTGTTATAAAGCGCCTCGAAAATGAACCGTCAAGTGAGATGTACCAGAAAATTATGAATTGAACATATCGCGATTTACAAGTGCATAAGATTTGTTTTTCAAAAATATTCATCAAAATCTTATAAATCTCTTCTTGTCCTTTCTTTGTACTATTTTTGTAACACCAACTCAAATAATCAAACAACAATTTCATCATGCAATCCAATTTTTCTAATAAATCTTTAATGTCAAGTATTGTGACCATTTGTGAAGTCCCGTCCATATCATCATCGTCAGCATCATCATCATAGTCTGTTAGCATATTAAAATTATTGTAATTGTCATCATTATCTTGTTGTGTGGACAACGATACATTGGTTTGAATTGTTGATAATTTTTGATATGTTTCTGAATTTAAAGAATCTGGATTATTTCCATCACCATAAAGTGATATATTATACTCTGGAATTGAATCTTCTAAATCTTTTATATCTTTAAGCTTTCCTTGTACCTCTGTCTATAATTTTTAAATAATATATATGTATATATATTTTAAACATTTATGCGATTTTAAATTTTTTAAAAAAAAAATTTTTACATACATCAATTTGAATCAAACGGCTAAATATTAATTGTAACACATCAAATTGTAGTTCATTTATGTAATCCAAAAGTTGTAATAAATTTTTAAGATAAGTCACTTGAACATACAAAGGCTCTGTTTTGTGCGGAAATTCTTGGACTACCAATTTGTAAAGTTCATCAACCGAATTTGGAATTATTTTTATAATACTTTTCACAGCTGTATGAACTCTTCCGTTTATTTTTTCAAGATGATTTGGTATTCTTCCTGTCTCGTCAGGTCCTATATATGAATAATATTAAAGATCGAAATAATATCCCATTGTTTAGTATAAATTTTCTACTACTAAAACCAACACAAGAATAATAATAATGATTACATACTGAAGGCAAATTTTTGTACCAACATTTGTAATATGCGACTTTTATAAAGAGAAGGGTGTGATGAAATCAAACTTGATAAAAACATTATGTATGCTAATGCAAGATTATTATCATGTTCTGCCCAATTCAGATTGAAAATCACATCAATCAAATCCACGCAACATTCATCTAAATGGAAGGCATTGTGAGCAAATGCCATAATCCAAACACGTAATTTTTTTATATCTACTATGCCCTTTGAGTATTGATTCAAACTTCTAACAAGTTGTTCATAATTGGCGCTGTTTCCCTTTTTTAAGGAAAAAAAAGAAAAAATCAATATTTGATTAAAACATTTTTAAAGGTATCTAAAAAATAATCTATTACTTCTTTCATTTCAGATACTGCAGATCGAATGACCGTTATCATTAGAGAATATTCACATTTCATTTCGGCAGGTCCATAAACTTTTGAATTTTCTTGTGGCATACTTTTTTTTGTTGAAGTGGAGCTGCCATTTCCTATTTATATTTATATTTATATAATATGAGAAATTAAACGTTTTTTTTCTTAATTATTATTCAATAAATAAACCATTATACCCACTAGAAGTTGTATTTTTCATTGTTTTTTTTTTTTTTTTTAAAAAAAAGATTAAAAAAAAATTTTTTTCTTGTGTAAAAAAAAAAAAAATCTGAAAATCATCCCCAAATTAAATCTAAAAAAATTTAAATGCATAAAAAAAAATCGGCCAAGTCAAAATCCAATTTAGTATAATCCAGTGTTGGGAATTTCCGGTTCCAGTGGGGAAAATCACTGGAACTAGAACACTGGAACAGTTTGGAAACATCACTGGAACACTGGAACTGCTGGAACTGCTGGAACTGCTGGAACTGCTAGAACCAATGAAGAATCTGTGTAAATTTTATTTTTAATACTGATATTTACATGTAATAATGAAATAAATATGGATAATGTCACTGCCACTATATAGTTGTTTTTTCTTTTGGGTCAGACTTTATGACAAAGCTTGAATGATGTCAATTTTTCACAATAATTATCTTTTTTTTTTTGTACATGGCTCCATGTGATGAGATCATATGACCATTTTGTAGATGTTCACCTTGTGACTTTGCTTAAAAGTTCCACAATTAATTATAATGCAAAAGATTTTTTTAAAAAAATGAGTAGTAGACACATAGATGGAAAACTTTTGGATGTTTTGCAAATATGTTGTAACAAAAAAGAGAGATAATGGTTAAAAGTAATTGTTTAGCTATCTGCAAAGCCTGCATACAAATAAAAGAGTGGGAATGGTCATATAATGTTACAAAATTAAAATTTTCTAATACTATCCCATTTATTGGTAAACACTTAATTAATTGTGAAAACTTTACAAACTATTAATCCAGATAAATTGGAATCAGTAAATTTACATTTAGAAATGAGACAAAAAAGAATTGAATCAAGATTAAATAATAGTATAGAAATTGAAGTTGATGCTGATGTTGATTGTATGTATTTTATATTATCATTGGATTAATTGCAATAATTAATAATATTTTATTATGTTTGTTTATGATCTTACAACAGAATTGGACAATAATTATGATAATTCATCTATTACATCTCCTCCATCTGAAAGTTCTAATTCATTGATATTTCACATATAAATCAAATAAATGATATATATATAATGAATCAAGTTCTTCCATCAGTTCATCATCAAACAATGGAATTATTGGTTTGAAGCACTATATGATGAGACTTTTAATGATACTAGTGATGAAAGTGATTTGGATGATCCAAAAGAATTAAAAATTCTGTTAAAACATAGGGTGCATCCAGCTGCTAATAAGAGGCCAAATGGAAATTATTTAAACTTGGACCAGAGCTGAAGAGGCAGTAGAATAACAGCAGGTTCGCACTAATGCAAATTCAGAAAAGAGGTTACTATTGGAAGGGCAGCTGAGTAAGCCCAGTTTAAAGCTATAAAATGTGAATAGGGAGAAAATTGTGATGTAAACTGCAGTGCAGCCAGACAATCAAAATCCCAAATGAGTTCATATAATTAAAAATTTACAAAATAAATAAGGTTAGAATTAATTTAGCTTTTCATTATAAAATCTATTGGTTCCATTAGTTCCAGTGATTAGTGGTTGTATCTGCCAAATGATATTCACTGATTATTTACTGATTGTCTGTTAATCAGGTATTGAAAATTTTTCATTGATTAATTAATTGGGTGTTGGAAATTTTCATCAGATAATTGGTGAATAATCAGTGGTTCAGAAACATAAAAAATAAAAATTCTTATCCACATAATTGAAAGAATACATTAACATGATAATACTATTTTATCCACTATTACACTATCACCAACATTCTTTCTATTATAATATAATATCAAGTAATATGAATACCAACTGTGTCATTATTATTTAAAGAATATTTATGCATTGCAGTAACTTCTACTCCAAATGAGCGACCTTGTCACAGAGGACTATAATTAAGTTCTTGTCATAGCAGATTTTAAATTTTTGCTTCACATTCACATTAACATATAAAAACCCATTGTGGCAAGATTTACTGATCTTGCCACAATGGGTTTTAAATAAATCTTCATTCATTTGCTGTGACAAGGTTTGACTGTATTTAATGAAGCTGGAAACACAATGACAGCTGAACAAATAAAATTGAATCTGTTGTTATTTGAAAAAATATACATATTCAACAGATATTCAGTGGATATTCAGCGGGTATTTGGTGGGTATTTGGTAAATGACTCATTATCTGGGTGTTGAGTTTTATTGGCTGGCTGATTATCCAGGTGTTGAGCTTTATTGATTGACCAAGTACTCAAACGCTTGGATAATCAACAGATACAACCACTACCAGTGATCCATTGCTGTTTCCAGTGATCCAGTTTTTACTGTGGTTACAGTGTTCCATTGGTGTTCCAGAAAAAAGTCACTGGAACACTGGAACTGGAACTGGAAAATTTGTTTCAGTGTTCCTGTTCCAGCAACTTTCCCAACACTGGTATAATCATCTCAACAAGCAAAAGAACTTGAAGCCAGATTGAGGAAGAGTGGGATATAAATTCATTGGATATTTGATTGAAAACATCCTCAAAGAATTTAGGCCTGTGTCTCAGGTAAAGATGGCCAACAAGCAAAAAAATTTCAAGTCTTAAGACAAATAAGAAAAATCAAAATTTAAAGTAGTTCTTTTTTTATATTTAATAGAGTTCTAGACATATTAGAAATGTGAAATTATATATGGTTATTTATTTATTCATTCATCAGAACCTAAGCTATTGAATGATGCAAGTTTTATATGGTATATTTTTAATATGTACATTTTACAAAAATATTTTTGACAAAGTAGAAACAGAACTCAATATTTTGAAAAAATGTCTCTAATCATGCATGATAAAATTTTAGTCCCAATCTAGTTGGTATTCAAACATCAAAAAGTTAAAATATTGGAAATTAATATCTATAAGTATGGGGTCTTACAAAACAACTTTATTTGGTAAACAAAATTCACACATAAATCTAAGGGTGCAAACATATACATCAGGAAATTTTCCCTGCCGCAATATTACATCTGTAAATTTTAATATGTAAAGTTGTAATATTTGCATAAAAATTATGTAATATTTACACTCAATGTAATAATTGCATAATTTTTGTATGCTTATTTGCATAATATTACGGGCCCGCCGTAAACTTATGTAAATAGTGTAATAACGTAAATCTGCATCAGAAAAATTTCCTGATGTAAATATGGCATATGACATATGACATATGGCAAGTGCTGTATGCCATATGACCACCAAGTAAGGTTACAGTCACAGTGGATGAATGAGACACATAAGAAATTTTATTTTAAAATCCATTGTGGCAAGATTTACTATTACTAATGAAGTTGCAGACATATTGTCAAACTATAACTCAGTTATGACACAGCTATTACTATGTCATAACTATGTTGTAATTCTTGGAAAGATTTTCTGTATGCTGTAACTGTTTATCTTAAGTGGTGCTAACCCGAATCAGGTAATCAAAAAATAATATAGGTACAGTCAAACACTATACCATAAAGTCTGGAAAGATGGCACCCATGACAAATATCAATTTCCTATGAAATTGTGACGATCAATACAATAAATTGTGCATGACAAACCATAAAATTACTAAAAAAGGAAATATCACAGGGTGCCATTTTTATGTTAATTATATTTTTGTGCATAAAATTTGTTTTGCATATAAAAACATTAAAATCCGTTGTGGAAAGTTTACTAATCTCACCACAACAGGTTTTAAAATAAATTTTCTTATGTGTCCCATTCATCCACTGTGACAAGGTTTGACTGTAACTTTACTTGGTGATAATATGGCATACAGCACTTGCCATATGGGGCAAACTGCAACAAAACCAGACAAAGTGAACATTGTTATTACCAAAAATTTCAGGAGTCAATAGTGTTTATTTAACAACACAACTGTATTACTAATGTAATGTGATCATAATATTTGTCTAAACAAAAATAGTTAATATGAAACTCATTTACATCAGATCTACTATGGAACCCAAGAATTATAGCACAAGGTGAAAAAACTGCTCCTTATACTTTCAAAATAAATGATACTCAGACATTTGAAGCTTATCTAAGAAAAGAAAGTATTACTTATGAAATTTACCAAGAAAGAAAAAGCAGAATGAAGATGTGCCATTATCCAACAAAAAGCAGAAACCCTTAAAGAAAAATGATTTCATCATTACAATATTGATTTATTTTTCTTTTTAATTCTTTTAATCATAGCAGCTATATAACCTAAAAAAGTTATACAGTGTGGATTGTCTATACTCAAAAGTTAAAATTTTTGAAATATTATGTGATCCACACATTGGATTTTTAAAAACTCGCCCCCATTCAATTCAACTTTAAAAAGGGAGTCTATTAATCTAAAAAAAAAATTTCTTTTTCATAGATTTTTTAAGTTTGAAAGTTATGCTCAGAAGTGCAACAATAATTTTTGTGTCACGCTATTTTGACTTTTTTGTTGTAAAGAACTTTTATTTATTAATAAAAAAAAGGAAATAAATAAGTCAAATAAATCAAATGCATGTTGTAGAAAATATTCTATGAAAAAAAGTTGTTACACGAAATTTACTTAGTCTCAATTTCTCAAGTGTATAACAAAATTCGGAATTTTCAAAATGTTAAGGCTCAGTCAATTTTCAGTTTAAGAAAAAACCAGCCGATAAGTTTTGAAGCTTGAGTCATGAATAAAACTTATCGGTTAAATTTTAAAATGATATAAATTTTTTTTGTTTTAGTATTTTTGAAGTTGACCAATTGTTACTATATATATATAAGCAATTAATGAAATTAATGATTATAGATGATCCGCACCGTACATAAATTGTTTTTAGTAATTTATGTTACATCAAACAGGATTACAGGATTTCACGCGTAACGTAATACGTGTAATTTGATGATCATGAGCATGGCACATTGGAAATATGTATATATATAGCCAAAATTATTTCATTAATTTTTGGTGTTTTTTTTTCTCAATTGGCGCAAAAAAATTCAGCACTAGGAAGAAAAAAAAAAAATGTCAGAAATAAAACCTTTACAAGTAAAATATGGTAAAGATGTTGGAATTTTAAGTTTTACTGATAACACACTCATTCTAGAACGACAAGCCAAAGCTGGTAAGATGTTTTTTAATCCCTCTTTTTGAACTTTTTTAAATTTTACTTATCTATACATTTTCACTAATAATAAATAAAGCAATAAAAATTCCTGCAAAAAACATTCTCGACTTATCTTTGGATGAAAAGTCTCTCATTACCATCAAAGCTGTTACAAAAGAAGGAAAACAAAAACATCAATTGATGTCTTTTATTTTTGAACCAGAAGATTCTACAACTGTAAAATCATGGTCTGATTCAATTAATGATGCTATCAATTTAGGTAACAACAACGATTTCTAAAGAACAATAGCCATTATATACAATGATTATTATTATTAAAATTATTTTTTTTAATTAGGAGGAACTAAACATTTTAAAGTAATTGTGAACCCCAACAGTGGTACAAAAAAGGGCCATGCTGTTTTTGTAAAAGAAGTTAAGCCTGTCTTTGATGCTGCTAAATGTACTTATGATGTAACCTGTAAGAAATACTTTCTCTTGATTATTTTTCTTTCAGTTTATAGTTTATTTCCACCTAAAATTAAACCAGTTAATAACAACTTGATAATATTACTGCCAATAGATACTCAGCATAAAAATCATGGCAATGAAATTGTTCAGGAACTTGAATTAAAGTCATATGATGCAATAATTACTGTAGGTGGTGATGGAATTATACATGAAGTTGTTAATGGACTTTTAACACATAAAGATTATAGAAATATCCCTATTGGTGTAATTCCTTCAGGTATATTTACTTTATTTTTGATAATAATTCTAATAAATATTATTTATAATCTTCATTTTTTAAGGTAGTGGTAATGCTTTAAGTATTAGTTTACATGGTGAAGTATTAGGTTTAAATCCTACATATTCTGCTCTTGCTATTATTAAAGGTAAAATAAGAAAACCGAATCAATTTCATTTCATGTACATGTATATACAGTTAAATATATCTATTGTCTCTTATTTAGGCATAAAATTAGACATCGATATCTGTTCTATTACTCAGGGCAAAGAAAGATGTTTTTCATTTTTAACACAAAGTTATGGAATAAGTGCAGATTGTGATTTAGGAACTGAAAATATGAGGTATCATGAATTTTACTTTTGTTCATTATTGAAAAAAAACAAGGAAAATCTGAAAACTTTATATTTTTTATAGATGGTTGGGTGATCTTCGTTTTCTAATTGGTGTAATAAAAGCAATTCTAGAAGGTCGTAGATATAAATGTGATTTGGCTATTAAAATTTCAGAGGAGAATAAAGAAACAATAAAAAGAAATTATCAAAACTCTTATAAATCATCATTGCCTATATCAACACCAACTAATCACAAAATAGTTGACAAATATGGAAGTGTAAATGATGACATACCTGAAGATTGGAAAATTATCAATGATGATTTGTTTATGTTTTATACTGGTAAAGTTCCGTGGGTAGGCAAGGGATTTTTATGTTTTCCTGCAGCTTTACCTAGTGATGGTTTATTGGATTTAACCCTTGTCAAACGAGATGCTGTTAATAAGAAAAGGGCACTTGATATTCTTTCTAATGCTCAAACTGGTAGTCATTTTGATCAAAATGAGGTGTGTACTGAAAATTATGGTAAAATAAATAAATGTTTTGATTTATATATTAATGTTGTTAACCTTAAACAAACGCCTTATGTATGTTAATTGCAGGTTGAATATTATAAAATTGAGGCTTTTAGATTAACACCAAAAAATAAGAGTGGTTATATTAGTATTGACGGTGAATCATTTAAATTTGAACCATTTCAAGTAGAAGTTCATCCTCAATTGATCAGTGTAATCGGAATGGAAGGAAAATACTTTCCAAGTAATCTAGAAAAAGAATAATTGTTAATTTATTTATTAATTTCTTAATATTTATTGTAAAAGTTAATTAATATGTAATAATAAATATTTCATCAATTTCTGCCTTTACTCCCCAAAAACCTCACAACTTATTCTGAAAATCATTAAGATGGGTGATGTGGAGTCAATGATGACAAGAGGCTTCTAAAACATTGATGTTAGTCAAATTTACTCCTCTCTGAAATGCCTACCAAGTCCAGTTTTGGGCAAGTATACTACAGAAAGTCCGATTTTCTATTGGCCAGCAATAATTGCCAATTGATCATTAGATAAGCCTTATATCCAGTTAGTTGCATAACAGTATGTTTGATCATGAATGGAATGTTATACAAGAAAACAAGTTGGATTATTTGAAAATGTCTCTAGTAAGAAGCATCAAAACAAATAATAATATATCAAATTCGCAAATCCCTATCAAGTTTATCGAGTTATTTTTGTAGCAAGTTCTCAATTATTTTAAAGTGTATGATTACAAATAGTTGCGCATTTATACAAAGAATGATGCAAATTGAAACTTTGTCAAATGAAAGTAATTCAACCAAAAAAGCATGACTCGCAGGAATTTTGATTTTAGAAGCTCCAATATTGATCAATAGATTGTCCGATAATTATTTTTTTTAATATAGTCAAGAGTTCATGTTAACATGCATGTGAGATAGAGTATAATAATATTAATATCAATTTGAAAGCATTGTATCATAATAGTATATATAATCTTTATTTAGCAAATATAATTATTGAATATATTTTTTAATCATGCTTTTGTGCAAGAAAAAAATCAAGCATTTCCTATCTACATGATGTTGATATGAAGCACTACTATAGAAAGTCACGATTTTCTAAAAAGGAAAGGAATATTGTTAAAAAAACATAGTTTGAATCTATTAAGGTACACTATTCTGAAAAAGAATCCCACCATTTGATTTTATTCACAAATACATCTAAATATTGTATAATATCAATAGCCTAATTACAGTCTTTAAGGTGCAGAAATTATATCAAAATATATCAGGTTGTTGTCTATATCCAATGAATAACATACGGGGCTCTGTGAGGTATGTTAGTTTAACTGATTGTGAGGTGATAATTGAGCTTGAATTTGGGTTCTGAGGAAAAGGATACTGTGCAAAGAGAATACAGATTCTAACAGATTCAATTCCTATCCATATATATGATCAAAGCGATTTTATTCAAAACATTGCTATGATCCATGTCTTGATTGAAAAATACCTGCAAGTTATTTTATATATGGCAGACGGTCATCTGTGATGGTAAAAAGAGGTGTTTTGTTAAATAAGTGATGACTTTACAATCAATCACTTGTTGTTCATTGTTTATGAGAAAAAAGATATGGATAATATGATAATGAATAAAATTTTTGTCGGAAATTTTTCCTACTGTAAAAATTTTGTTGGAAAATCAAAGTACCTTTTTATACTCTGATCACGATTTTTAAAAAATTGAATCAAAAAATTTTGAAATGAGCGAAAGAAGACAAAAACACTTGAGACGAAAACAAGATCCTCCACTCAACGGCAATGTCGACCACCCAACCCCAATCTCAACAACAATATCAACCGTGAGTGTATAATTTTAATAATTATAACGATGATGACAACAGTGGTGATAATAATGATAACGGTGATGGTAATAATGCTGGTGATGATAGTAATCATAGCGGTGGTAGTAATAACAATAATAGCAATAGCAGTGATGGTGTAGATGTTAGTAATAATAATAACAATTGAACTTCCAACCCTATTTTTAACACTGCTGGTTCCGCATGATTTCCATAGTAATTATTATTACAAAAAATTAAAATTTTATTATTACCGCAACATATTTTTTATCAAAAAAAACTAACTGGTATGTAAAAAATGGGATAAATTTTACGAACATGCAACCGACATGCAATACATTCCTCATTCCTCATTACCATTACCATTATCATTACTCTAGAATTTCAATTTCTTCCACGGGCGAGGAAATTCGAACATGATAGTAGGCTTTGGACAAGCGAGAGGCTCTTTGACAACAATAAACTTCAAAGCCACACCTTCCCCCTGAAATTAAATTGCATCATATCATCAGGGCCATCAGGCCAGATTAATCTTTTTACATAAGGAATTAATTTTTAAATCTTTGAGCCCTGAAGTAATTTTTAGTATATGTATCTGTAAACTTCTAATAATCACATGTTGTTTAGAGCCATTTCAATAGTTATGTTGCTTTTCAAAATAAAAAAACATTACTTGTCTTTTTTGTTGTTATTTAATCCTTTCCTTGAATGTTGTTTCCATATTCATAATGATTATGCGATGTATTTGATGCTATTATTCGTAATAATACTAAGATCATGCAGGAATGAAACTTTTAAGGAACAAACTTTGAAAAATTCCACATAATACCTCGGCAAGTAAAAGTTGGCATGAGAAATTTTTTTTTTTTGTGCTCTAAATTTCCAATAAATTTGATATTGATAATACGATATTGTAGAATTTCTTCTACAGGAGGGCGAAGTTCCGACCAGGTTAGTAGTCTCTTTAACAACAATGCAATTTCAATAAACTTGAAGGCCACGTTATCTGCTAATCTGACTAGTAATAACCAATTTGTGAATCCAAACTGTCCAAAAAGCGGTTTCTCCATTATGTTGTTTTTTTTTGCCTTTATAGTTATTTATTATTATTATTTAATACTAACAATAATATACCAATCAATCATTTGTTTATTATTTACGATTATTACGATAAGAATCTTATGGAGGTGAACATATTTACCAATGTAATGTACAGGATATAATATTTATCAATAAGATGTTCAGGCTATTTATATACCTTCTTCAAAACCATATCAAATAATACCTCCAATCAAACTAAATATATTTATTAATAATGAACGCCTAGTTCTCTTCCTTGTCTTAAATCTAAAATGGAGTACCTTGCGAATCATTGTTGAAAATTCAATGTTGGGTCTCTAATTTTTCTAGCATTTTTTTCTTTTTGTTTTGTTATTTGAACTTTTTTAAGAATTATTAGCCATGGTGTAGGTAATGTATAAATTATTATGCAATTTATTAAATATAAAGTTCAAGTTTATTTTTAAAGTTAAAATTTTTGCGTTAATCAATCTTCTGCACGCATTTTAAAACAATATTTAGTTAGATATGGCAAGAGATTATTGGTGTGAATGTATGACTTGGAGACAAAAAGATACTTCTAGAAAAGATTCACAAAGCAACTTATTATTGCCACAAGATATCAGAAACAAGTAGTAGTGAAGAATCTTCTTTTATTTAATAAAAGAGAATTTAAAATTAATTTAGAACCTGATAAAGTTTTGATAATTGAATAATTGAACATCATCTCAACAAACTTAACAATCCAATATCTAGTGAATATGGAGGATTTTCTTTAAATTTGAAAAACAGAAGAGCAATGTTTTATCTTACATACTTGCCAGAAATAAAATAATATACCTCATATATTCAATGGACAAAGTCAGTTCAAAAAGATAAGTGTGTAATGTGTGGTTGGTATGGATTGTTGCTTTTTGTTCTATAGGAAACAAGTCTTACGTTTTAGACAAATAGATAATTCAATAATAATAATTATATTTTTTTGGGAATTTGTTTCTTGCATATTTATTTCCTATATACTTGCTGTAAATATTTTTACAAATGATTTTGTTTCTTGTATATTTTCCATATTTTCCTCTAAGAAATTTCTTATTTCCTGTAAATTTTTTTTTATTTTTTTTGCATTTTCTAAATTTCTTGTATTGCAAAAAAATCATAAAAGGTTTCTATAAACCTCCTGTAAATTTTTGCATATTAAATTGGATTCCAATAAAATTTCTATATATAATTTTTCTGTATATTTATTTTCATAGGGCAATTACTTGTAATGAGGGATAATGAGGAAAAAGAAGTTACTTCTATTGTCCAAGAATCATACATTTCTCAAGACATGCCTAAATCAACAAACGAAAACAACGAGACAATAACAGAAATTACTGCTTCTAATGAAATTTCAGGATATTCTTTAGAAGAAAGTTTATTGCATAGTAATGAAGAGTAAGTGGGTTAATTAATAGTAATAGTATAATTATAATAGTAATATTACATAATATACAAATATACATTATTTATTATAGTTATGAAATGATAATAAGAACAATTAATGTTCTAAAATTTCAATTGGGACTAGTAAAAAATGATATAGAGAAAATCAAATCATTGAAACAGAAAGCAATGCAAGACCCAATACAGTATGTTGAAGGCATTATGGCTGGGGTTTGTTTGAGTGATTAATTATTATTTATTTTTTGGAAGAAAAATTTTTTAATTAATTAATTAATAATATATGTAATAGGTATATGAAAAACTGCCAAAAATTCGTAATATATTAGAAGTTCCAAAAATTGATTGGTCAAAGTATCATACAAGTCCATCAGAATACAAACCAGGTAATTAGATATTGGTGACACATAAAATTGGACTGAAAATCTTTCTAATAAATAAGAGATAACAATTTATTTTATTTAAAAGATCCAGAGTTTACTCCAGTGGTATGAATTTTCAATAATATCTTTTCTAAAGAATTTAATTTATGTTAACTAATATTAAAAAGAAATATATTTTAGTCTAATAAGCTAACGTGCGAACCAATTGAATCTGTTGAATTTGTGCATCAATGTGCTGAAAAAGTGGGCTTAACAAGATACAATAAACGAGAACCTACAACTCTAAAAAAATCGCATGCCAAAAGAAGATCAACAGACGTCACTGATAATTATATCAAAGAACAACAGCAATCACCTTCACCTACAAGTCCTAGAACTAGAAGAAGATTATCAAAAAATAATGATTATATCTCCAGGTCCGCAGTTTGACAATATATTTTATTGCAATGTAAAAATTCAATATTATATTGCTATGCCTTATGATATCTAATTAATTAATATAATTTATACGTGCGCTTATTTGGTTACAATATGAATAAACATTACCTAAAATAGTGCAGCCTTTTATAATATTTACGGTAATATGATGGGTAGTTCCAACACCCCCAATAATAAATATAATATTATTAATAGTGATAATAGTAATAATTCATTAATAATAAATGGGAATAATAATAGTAATTTGAAGGTAATTAATTAATTAAAAAATAGTTTTTTATATTTTTAAAAAGAAAGAATTTGAATTTCTTTTTTATTATTATTAAAGTCATCAGTGAATCAATATAGTAGAACATCTAAACTTCCCCCAGGAAAAAAAAGGTATTCAATGTAAATATTATCGGAAATAATATATTTAGAATAAATAAATTTTAATGATAATTTTAATGTAAACTAATTATAAATATAGATTATCAGATGAAAATTTTATGGATCACTTGCATAATCTTCAGCAAAATAGTATTAACCAGGTTTTTTCAAATATCGAATAATCATTTTATAATTTATAATTTCATATTATTCATTCATTATATATTTATATACTGATATATAGAGTAAAGATCATGTACATTATGGACATTATGTAAGTTTAATATCTGAAATTTTTTTTGCGGTATTCTTAACTAACAATATTTGTATATTGTATAGTGTAGTTCATGTAATAAGAATCCAATAGTAGGGACTCGATTTGTTTGCAGGGATTGCAAAGGCTTAGACTTATGTGAAGAGTGTACTATTGAAGGATTATTTGAAAATGGTAAATTTTATTATTAATAATTAAATTTCTATTTATAATCTATGATAATTTTAATAACTAATATATATTTTTTAATTTAAAAGAACATCATAACAAATCGCATCAATTCACTGTAATTACTAAGCCTGCAACATTTCATTTTGATATGCTAGAAAATGTTGGAGAATCTAATTTATAATTACTGTAGAAAAAAAGTATCAATAAAGAATATATTATTATAATATTGATCACTAGTTTGATTTCATCCTCTACATTGTTAAGAAAACAAGTTATCTCAAATTTTGCGCCTGATATTGGAGTCTCTGGAACAATATTAGTAAATGGTGTATTTGGAGTTTAACAGCAAATCTTCACCAAAAATTCAAATATAAAAAAATTACTAAATTTTTATTATCAATTTTTTCCCAAAAATTACCTTCAATTGATTTTTTCTATCTTAATTAAATAAACCATGTGGTTTATATAATGATGATGATGGGTTTATCATGAAATGCAAAACCACCAAACCCAAATAATAAGGTAAATGACCATAAAATATAGGATATTATTTCACCATGAGATTTTATTAATTACCATTTTTATAATAATAAGAAAGAATATTTGTGGTAATAAGCATAAAACATACATTGAACGTGTCCAGATTATTGCAAGCTCGTGATGACGCACCTTCGAATTGTCTTGTCATTATTTCCTTCAGTTTTTCCTGAAATTTCTATAACAAATATAAATTCTTTATTCCAACTGTTAATGGTTTGGAATTGTCGTTATCAAAATATTACGTGTCTTATTCAAGTAGTGTAATGCATGAAAACAATTTTATTGATGAATTGAAAAAATTTTATATTTTACTTCTGCATGCATGTTTATATAATCTGTTATTGAAGGGAGTCGATTTTTTACCATACCCGGTTCAAACATACCAATACCTGCTTTTTAAATATACTGTCATAAAAAAAAAGAGTAATTATGCCTAAACTTTAAATACACCATCTGCTAAGATTGTTCAGGTCCTCCCTCTGTTGTCACTGAATACTAGAGGCCTGTATCGAGTTGGTCAAAAACCCAAACCCAATTTTGGTCAAGTTCGGGTTATAACTTAATGGTAGAGTATACTCTTAAAAAATTACGACCGTAATATTTTATGCAGCACTTTTTTCGAAAAAGAAAATTTTTAATCGTTTTTTTTTTTTTTTTTGAAAAAATATTTCGGGTACGTACACAAAAAATTTACTAAAAATAATTGTAGTAAAGATAAAAAATAATGAAAATTTTAAAATCTAATCTAAGTCTATCTATATCTAATCTAAATTTAAATCTAAATCTATTCTTAATTCTATCTATATATATATATATATAAATCTAAGTCGATTATTGTTTTTAGTTGGAAGATAATGAGGATGATTATGTTTCTTGCTCAATAGCAATTTGAGCTTTAGTTACATAATTGCTTGGAAACCAGCCACGTTGACCATTACACAAACCATCCCACCATCCGGATTCTAATTGATTCAAAACTAATATTCTATCGTTTTTTTTGAAATTCAAACAAGAAGATTCTTTTGATTCAAAATCGTATAATGCTGTTACTATTAAATCTTCTTGCGATAATGACTCCATTTTGTTTTATTGTTGTAATTGTTTTAGTGAGTTTCGAATTTATGAAATGTATTATTATTAATTGACCGATAATTTTTTAGTTTAGGATAAAGATATTTATTATATTATGTATGTTGTTAATTTGATTAGATGAAATTATTAATTTTCAAAAGTCTTTTTTTTTTTTTTTGAAATTCCTTCGCATCTCTCTCTCTTTAAATACAATTTTTTTTTTGAAAAAAAACTATTTATATAACTTCTTAATAGAAAAAATTAATTAATTAATATTAATTAATTGTTTTTATTTTTACCCCACAAAAAAAAAAAATTGTGACATTCATTATATTTTTTGAAACAAAGGTTTTTATAAGAATTTGGAAATTTTATAATAGTATTTGTTGCGCAAAGTGCCGATGTTACATAATTTTTTCGATTTAATTTAAATAATTATAAAAAAAAATTCTTTCATAATTTATTTTTTTGGTAAGATTCCGAAATGTCAAGGTTTCATCGAATTTCCTATTAATAATGACACACACACACACACACACACACACACACACACACACAAGGAATACACAGTAAACTCCGTTTTTATTGTAGTCCATCATCAACCAACTTTATAAAATTTTATTTGTTTCTTTGATATATGCTGTATTTTTGAAAATAATATCTTGGTGTGCTCGGTTCATTGCATCATCAAACGTCCTAGACAAACATAGCTAAAAATTCATTAGGCCGGTAAACTTTTCAGAGTAAATAAATAAATAAATAAATATATATCCAAGTTGAAACTTGCCCGGAAACCATGTCAAGGAGGGTATATCTTTAATCTTTCTTCAAACTCTCTTAACAGAACCACTGGGGTAAAAGCCATTTCATTAAAAATTCTTCATTCTTCATAAATTTAATTATGGAAAATACATGAAAATGCACTATTTAAGCTAGACATGCAAGAGTACTAGTAAAGCAATGACTCGGGTCTCTTTAAATATGTACTTGGGATTTTGGCTTGAGGAAGGGCCGCATTTATACTCAATGAGAGTGAAGAGAAACTGCACAATAGCTTGGTAAATCGATCGAATCATGAAAGAATAATTATATATTAATTTACTCTCAATAAAAATGAAAATTTTAATTTCCAAATTATTGAATGTTTGATTTTAATAAGTTCAATATTTCATCGTGAGTTATGCCTTCTAATTTGACAATTTTATCACGAGATTTCATTCCAGATATTAAACTTATATCGCTTTTACGAATTCTTAAAATCTTTATAAAAATATATAACGGGTATATTAAATAATATAAAAGTAATAGTAAATATTTCCAATAATAAAGAATTATAATTATACCTCGGATAAAAATGAAATGACTTCTTTATTTGCTTCTCCATCTCTTGGTGGTGCTGCGATCTTATAATTGATCATAAATTTATATGATAAAATTCTAAATACATTTGTTTATGTTTTATTTTACCTGTAAGCTAACATGAACTTCTGAAATGTTTGTAACCCGTGATTCCTTCGCTCCAGGTTTAATTAAAAGATTCATTTTATATGTTTTCTCTGAAAGTAAAGAAATTGGACTTTTATTGGTTTCGTTATCATTATTTTTTTCTACTGTTTTTTGTTGTGAATCTTTATTGGATTTTTTTGTCATTTTAAATCGTATATTATAATAATAATAGTTACTGTAATTTAATTTAGTAAATATTTTTTTTGAAAAATACATTATTATTATTTTCATTATTATTAAAAAATTTTTTCTTATCGTACAACGATCGACATCGCGCATTCATAGAATTGTTAAGAGCGAAGGTTTTTTTATATTGAATTTATTCAGCCCATTCATTTATCGATATTTATTATTATTTGTATTTTTAATCTCGTTGAATCAAAGCTTGATTTTAAAGCTTATTACGTTGTACTATGTCCAATCAAAATTATTATTGTTGTAGATTTATTTATTCTTTCTTTTTCTTTAATGATAAATAAAGCCTCAATTAACCAGAGTTAGTCTATACTATTTGATTATATTAATTAATTGATTAGTTAGATAAATCTATCTAAATGATTATAAAATAATTGAAAAAGATAGCATGCTAAAGGTAAAAATCTCTTCACAAACTACAAAATTCCAACATTGGCCTTCCCATTCATCAGGATGTATATATAATAAAAATAATAAAAAATCGACAACAACCAAAAAAGAAAAGTGAAAATTTTTCATTTCAAGAAACACGGTGATGGTACAAGAACACCCAGGTGTGAGGAATTTATTGAGTGTTTGATTCAATTGGGATACGAAATCAAAACAAAAGAACTTGTCATATAATAATAAAATTAACATTAATATTAATTTATCTATTGTGAGATCGTGTTCAAATATAAATTCAATTTAATTTTGCCATGTATATTCTAGCAACGACTAATTTATTATTTCGCCTATAGTAAATCCTATAGTTACTATATATTCCCTGTTTTTATTATATATCGCCCATAGTAACACCCTCTTGGAACATCTCGCCTTCCAATTAATCTATAAACAAAATAAAAGAAAATAAAAATAAAAATATTTACACTAAGGACTAATTTTTTACTTCTACTTTGTCAAGGAGAGCTTCTTTACTATTCAAGATCATGTTTATTCTTAAAAATATTTTATTTGTTATTATTATGTAGACAACACTACATGATTATTAAAATCAAAGAATGAAAAATTTACACGTTTTGAAGGTTCCTTATCTCCAATGAGTCCTGTAAACAAAATCTTTCGCATTATTCTAACATTCTTTAAAGAAGGGTAAGGTTCTCTTTAGAAAGTTATCCGAGAATGTTTTTTTCTATTTAAAGGAATGATTTAATAACAGAACCCAACGCTTTATTACCAAGTTATGTAATGATCTTCATGTACAGGCACTAAATAAAGTCTAAATAGGTGAATATTAAATGGTCCAATCATACATAGCGCAGATCATTACTATATAGTCAATTTGATGATCTTTTTTTTGGTCATTTACATTTTGGTGAATCTAAGCTATATACAAAATATTTATTTATTGCTATGTATGTTTTTGTGCAATTGTTGTTTAACTTGTATAATTTCAATCTGTTCCTCGCTTCATCTTTGTATACATATCTATGGAAAAGATGAGGGCCACAATAACTACAGGATAAAAAGAAGGAAAAATAAAGAGCTTGCTTCCTGTAGAACAAGAATCCAAGAAAATAATTGACAACTACAAACTAAAGATGATCTTGTTGGCTAAAAAGATGCTTTTAATTCAAAGGTGATGATATTCAAAAGGCAGATATCCTATTATAAGAGTGTATTAAAAAATTAGGGAAACTCGACAATGACATTTCATGTTCCTATCAGTAAAATTTGAGGATTCCTCAAACAATCCAGCACTTACTTGCCTAATTTTATGTTTGGATTAATATCTTATATGGAAGAGGGAATTGAATAATTAAAAGAATTAGAAGCATTGTAAAAAATTGTAGTGTGTGGCGTTACGTTTACTTTTCCTGCTTTTACCCCATATATAATACGTAATTAATAGAAGTGTTCATATTATTGTTCATATCTATTCTGTGTAACAGTATAATATTTATATATTTATTTCATAGGGAAAAATTTTTTCTCTTTAAAAAATTTTTTTTTACTTTACCATTACTAAAAAGAAAACCGTTTCGATTTATATAAATATTTTGATATTAGTAAAAAAATTTTTCTTGAAAATCTAATTCCTTCCGTAAGACAATAAATATTATAAAATTGTTTAGAATTTTAAAAAATTCTAGAATAGATAAAATGACAGCGATCGAAAAACAAATAAATCCAGCCTCACCATTTACACCACAACCACCTTCCTCTCCACTTTCAACAACAACAGTTTCTTCACCTGCAACACCGCGTTCACATTCACCTTCAGTCTTTGAAGTTTTTCCAATAATAAGTGAAAATCCACTTATTAGAGGTTTAACAGCTTCACATTATTATCGTATTCATGAAACATATTATACTCAATCCTTACCGAACAATATGTTATTTCCATGGCTACATGGCGTGGATGGTTCAAACGTTCAACAAAATAATTTTTTTTGCGTAAATAATTGTCCGGTTCCAGAACATCGCGGAATAACATTGATTCAGGCTGATGAAGGTAGTGAAAGATCACAATTAATTGGCTCGGTATTTCCAAGTGACATCTTAAATCCTTCCACTCCACCATCATCATCACCATCATCTAATGATGATGATGATGACGACGATGATGACGATGACGACGATGATGATGATAACCATAATGATGAGAATAGTAATAGTAATGGGAATCGCAGAAATGGTCTAAATAATGGTAATGATAATAGTAATAATAATAAAAGCAAAAATGACGAAGAAGAATCAAATTATATAAGAGGATTTTTAAAAGTGGCTGATGGAGAAGGGATAAATCTAAGGAATTTTAAGATACAGGTTGCAAAGTATGCCACAATTTCAGACATTATTGTGTATGGAGAGGATGGACTTAATGAAAATGTTTTAAAAGTTGCAAAACAAGTTGCTTGGGCACAACAAATTTTAAGAGAGCAACGACCAATTGGAATCAATTATGAAACTTTTGTTATTCTCGGTATAAATTTTTTAAAAAAAAAAAAAAATGATATAATAATGCATATTATTAAATATATCATATAATAATATTTATTTATTTATTTTATAGATCCATTTTCTGTTTTTGAAAAAGATTTTCTAAATGTTGTAGCAATAGATAATAAAGGTATTTGGCGTAATAAAATTAATTTTCCAGAACAGGAAAGGGAGGAAATGAGAATTCTTACAGCAGCATCAGAAATATCACCAAATGTTTGGGTAAATATAAAAAAATAATATAAATATAAGGACTTATATATTAAATAAATTAAACATGCTAAATAAATCATTTTAATTTATAGTTAGGTAATACACAAGATGTACCAATTTCAACCGAGTTAGACCCTGCAGATTCAGCGATCTCATTGATCGATGATAATCCACACCATTTTTGTATTTGTATTGAGGCACATGATCTTGGAGAAATCCCAGATAAAGAAACGCTTCAACACCTAACCGAAGGACTTTCCACAATACCAAAGTCTAGGCCAATATCCATCAAAGATATAATTCATGTTGATTGTATGTCGTCAGCTGTAGGATGTAATTCAACAACTTCATATGATTCGCTAATCACAAAACTATTAGATCTTTGTGAGTTCATCTCAGAAAAAGCAAATAATGACAATCGTAAGATACTAATTCATTGTGCAGATGGATACACAGAGACATCACTCCTTGCGCTAACATATCTCATGTACAATGAGACTTTACGACTTCCACAAGCATACTTACGGCTACAAAAAACTCGCAGTTTCTTTGTGTACCCAAGTGATGTGACAACACTGTTAAATATTGAGAAACGTGTATTAGAAAGGAAAAAAGTTAGTCAAGATGAAAGGGACAACATAGAGATTTCAAATAAATTTTCGTGGTTTTATTCGTCACAATTTGAGGGAAGTTTTCCAAGTAGGATCTTACCATTTTTGTATTTAGGAAATTTAAGCCATGCATGTAATGCTGGTATGCTCAAGGCACTTGGAATAACACATGTATTGTCAGTTGGAGAAGACGCCAGATTGGATGGGAAGGAATTTGATATATTATATTTGGGTAATTTATATGATGATGGTATTGATAGTTTATGGAACCATTTAGATTTATGCGTAAATTTCATCGGTAAGTTGGAAAAGGTTTTTTATTTTTGAAAACAAAGCAAATTAATTATCAATAATCATAATAATAACAATAATAACATTCACATATTTTTCTATTTTTAGAAAATGCACGCAGATTGAATGGAAGTGTGATTATTCATTGTCGAGTAGGAGTTTCTAGATCAGCTACGATTACAATAGCGTATATTATGAGACATCTTGGTAGATCACTTGTATCGTCATATTTATTTGTTCGCGCAAGACGTCTAAATGTTATAATTCAACCAAATCTTAAATTTATGTATGAATTACTACAATATGAACAAAAACTTACAGGTAGAATGGGAATTAGTTGGCCTTGGTTAGCTAAAGAAATCAATGCATTAAACATGTGTTATGTTGGGTCCTAAAATATTATTTGGAGGATAGATTAGATTGACAGGTGGATGGATGTTTGAATTAGTTGTGATAGAAAAGAAGGAAGGAGTGGAGAAAGTGAAGTTAAAGAAGAAAAGAGTATATAGAAGGATATTAATTTATTGAATTATTTTTCATAAAAAACTTTTTTTAAAATTTCAAACATCTGGTATGTTTTAAATATACATACATACATATATACATACATATTATATAAATTTTTGTTTCATTTAATTAATTTTATTTTATTAATTTTTGTTAATTATTTTTGTAATTTATATTCCTTAATTAAAAAAAAAAATAATTTATTAATTAACATAAGTGGTGTGACTTTTTTGTTTTATTTTCTTTCACAAATTTGTATATATATTTCTATGCTATTCTATCCTTAAGCTTAAGCTACTCGCTCAAAAAGGTTTTCACTTTGAAAAAGGCTGAATTTATATTTCATTCATCATTTTATGATTTTTTGAAAATTCAGTGGAATGCGGGGGTGTGTAACTTTTGTAACTTTTTAAATTTATTTAAAAATGTTTAATCAATAAAGCAAGCTGTTAATAAAAATTGGTTTCATTATTATACATTACTTTTTTATAAAATTTGTAAAGGATATTGCATTTTTGATTGTAAATTTTTTCTCGCTATGGTGCAGAAAGTTATAGGGACTAAAGTGTACTGTATATATGTAATATTGATAAAGTGTGTAAACTTAATGTATGCTTCACTAAAATTTGTTCCTGTAAACTTTACTTGTTCTTCTAGGTGATTCTCTATTCTTATATAAACATTGTCTGTAAGTAGTGATTTTAAAAATTCATTCATAGTCACATACTCCAACAAAACCAGACAAAGTGAACATTAGTATTACCAAGAATTTCAAGAATCAAAATTTAGTTATCATCACAATTAGTTTTATAATGTCCCATTTGTTAAGTGATATATAGAACTATCCCTATATAAAAAATAATTAATATGAAACTCATTTACATCAGGTCTACTATGGAACCAAAGAATTATAGCACCATTAGAAGTATTTTGAAGAGAGAACAAGGTGAAAAAATTGCTCCTTACATTTTCAAAATAAATGATACTCGAACACTTTCACAAATTTTTAAATTAATATTATTAGTAATATGGGAGACCCAAAATCAGTCTATTTGCATACAACAACTGTTAAACAATCATTATCATCAGAAAATTTCAAATAAATCCTTTATCGGAACATTTATTAAAAAATTAAGATTTTATTTCGTTTTATTATTTTGTTAATAAAAATCCAAGTTCTTCAGGTCAATTTTAAATTTCAAAGGTATTAATTTGTAGTGATGTTGGCCATTTAAAAATCTTAGCCGGCTAAGCCGTTTACTACTTAAATTGGTAATTTTATTTCTATAACAAGAAAGTAACACAGAAATCTTTTACCAAATTTAGAAATTAAGTATGCAGATTATTAGCCGGCTTAACATCACTACTAATTTTCATGTTCTTAACTAGAGTAGTATTGTTCCCTTTTGCTTTTGGAGTAAAATCTGTTTTTCAGGTAAACTTAATCTTGAAATGCCTTGCTTCTCTTAAAGTATTTGAATTGCAGTGAAATATTTTATTGTATGGATGATCCACATTTTTTGAATCAGATATTAACTTTGCTCTTTTAACAATGTTTTGCTAATGTAGAAAAAATAAAAAGGATAAATAAATATTAATCACGAACAACAACAGAATATTAGTATCTTACTTTTAAAAAATATAAAGCTTCTAGTGCACTGCGAAGACATTTAATATTTGTAAGTTGAGCTGGAAAATTGAAAGTCGGTCCCTCTAGTCCAAAATACAGTCCATCTTCAAGAAGTTCTATCCCTATTATCTGGTCATTCAGACCTTTATGTAATGACCAAAATATTAATCACATAATAATATATTAACTCTACAAACACATAAATACAATAGACCTTACCAGCAAACTGAATTCCTAATATTTTTGAATCCTGAACTTCTTCATCCAATAAATCTTCTTTTAAAAAATTATCAAGAACACCTTTCAATGAATTTGCATTCGGAAATTCCATATGAATTATAATTCTTATTGCTATGGAATGATTATTATAAGGTATATGGAATTTTTACGGAAAAAATTATAAAGCAATAATAATAATAATAATAATAATAATTTTTTATTGCTATTAATAAAGTAATACATGTCATGAGAAAAAACATATCAAATTAACTGAAATTACCATAACTCAGTCAATATCTGGCCATTTTGGATAAAAACAACTGCCATTCGAATTCTCTCAATGAGGTGTCTAATCCATAAAATTCGAATCACTAGTTAGTGAGATATTTTTGTTTACTGTATATCGTTATGAACATTAAAACACCATTATATGGGGCATACTGCAACAAAACCAGACAAAGTGAACATTGGTATTACCAAGAATTTCAGGGATCAAAATTTAGTCAATTATAATGTGATTATATAATTAACAGTTTTATAATATCACCATTTGTTATCTTAAGTGATATATAGTACTACTCCTATATAAAAATGGATAAGATAAATTATCTTATTGATCAGCTAAAACAGATAAACAAATAAATAAAAGATAATTATTGATAATACTAAAACGTTAAAACAGATTTTTTTATCTTAGAATTAATGCACAATGTAATCTTCTGAGATTTTTGCTGAATGTATCATTTGATCTAATAAAATCTAATTGAAATGTACTAAAAAAAATTTTTAAAATATATAAATATGGTAGATTTTGGACTGAGTTTGATGTATCAAAAAAATAATTATTATAAATAAAAAAACCATTTAATAATATTAATTCAACTAAACCTTTTTTAAAAAAGCCATCTAAACTGACTATCACTTGTGTGATTGATTCAATCATTAGACTAAAAAACAAACAATTTCAGAATTATTGAAATTATTGCCATTACAAAGGTGAAATAAAATAATAATTTTTTAAATATAATTAATTATATAGATAAAAATAAACATGACTTAGCTTATTTAATCCTTTCCTTGTATGTGAATGCCTCCATCCATCAAATATTCATGATGGTCATGATTATTATGTGATACATTTGATATCATCATTGACATAACAAACAATTGCATCACCCAGGTAGTAATGATACCAAGGCCATGCATAAACAAAACTCTTAATAATGCCTGTCTACCCAGATCTCTGGGGTTCACAAAATAAATTACTTTTCCTGATTATCAATTATGGTTGCTCATGAATAATAAATCTGATGTTGATTGCATGTGTCAGATTTAATTAAAATTTCCTATCACAAACATACAAATTAGTGCTTTCACACACCCTCATAATTGTGAAATTTTTCTCACAAGTGAAGGCCATCCATACATTGGAAGGCTTTGGACAAAACTTTCCTTATCTTCCTCTCAGACCAGGCTGGCTATTTCCATATGAGCATTGATTGCTGATGAGAGTTGGCACTTGTGTGATGATTACTTTATGTTATATCCCTCTCTAGAATAAAGTTGGTGGGTTAGGGCAGTAGACAAGGAAACTATTTGAAATTCTCCAACTCAGGAAGTTGCAACCTGGGTTGCTTTTTAGATTTTTCACCAACAACCCTGCCCCATTTAAATAACAAGTTCAGTTGGTCAAATAAAAATAAAGAAATAGAGAACTTGGGAAAATGATTGATTTATAAATAACATACCAAACAAAATCTGAACCATTTATTTTACAACTTTCTCCTTGATGCCAATGATCATGGTGACTATCACAATAGGAGTGGGCAGAGTCAAACTGCCACCTTTATACTTGTCAAGATACATGCTCTCATTGAGCTACACTCCTCCAATCTAGGGTGGGTTATATGGGAAAAGGTCCCCATTTAAAAAACAAATTCAGTTTGATCAAATAAAAATTAAAGAAACAGAAAATTTGGGAATGATTAATTTATAACATACCAAAAAAAAAATCTGAACCATTTTATTTTACAACTTTCCTCTTAACATCAGAGCACAAATGCAATTTCAGAGTCCCCAATCCCAATCTGAATTACAAATTCCTGCCCGGGCTTGAAATGAGTTTCAGCAAATTTCTTATTGCTTCGATGGTCTAGATGTTGATGTACACCTAAAATCACAACTCTTTGACCCAGGTTGCACAATTTCTTGGTTGCAGAGCCAGTCATCTTTACCCTAGAGGTAGGATCGTTGCAGTCAACTTTTCGGCCAGCATGTCAGCAGCCTTCTCTGGTCAGACAGTATGAGGGGAAGATTAGTGAAAAGTGTCCTTACATTGATGCAAGCTCTTATAAATTCCAGGGCAATGCTACCCCCCCTGGAATTCTGTTGCATTGTTGTATCATCGGGGGGACAAGTCAGATTAGCCTTGTGTACACAAGGAATGTGTGAGAATGACTGTATAGTGTTCAAGTAGCATGTATGCCTTGACATCTGTAAATTTCCAATAATCAAACATAACATATTTAAATTGTTTCTTCTGTAACAGTTGTATCATCTTGTCATTTTCTTGTAATTATATATTTAATATTATTAATGTTAATTATGAAAAAACAAAAACAATACCAATCGTTTATCATCAAGAATCTCGTAAATACCCAAAGAGACAGACAAGATCTGCTCCATGTTTTGATTTCAACAAGACATTTTATTAAGTAAAGAATCAATACATGTATATCAATATTTATAAAACAATTAAATGATTAAAAAAAAATAGTGTACCTCTCACCATCAATAAACAACACCTTGTCTTCTTTAAAGCAAGCCATACTATGCAACAATGTTTACGCTTTCTCGTCTTGTAAGAGATAGATAAATTGTTTTTCCAAAAAAATAAAAAAATAAAAAAAAAAATCAATCGCGTCAACAATAATAACAATCTTTGTACAACAACACGCGCGTAAATAAAATTTTTCTTGTGTATGTCGATCTAAATATATAACAATCTTTTTCTTTTTTTTAAAAAAAAAAACCATGTCAGTAGTTGAGAAACAAAAAAGAAAACGCAAAGGAATCAAGCTCGCCGATTCCAAAGGGTAAGTGTTTATTAAATGGTGGTTGTTGCAATCGCTGCAACTCTAGTTTTTTTCTTAAAATTATTCAAAACACACATCTTAATTGTCATTTCTCCCTCCTTCCTCTTTTAATTGTACTCTAAACAAATTTCATTCATCTTGCTTTCTTTTCCTTTATTTTACGTACCTCACTATTACAAAGGCCAAACGACACAAAAAGGAACAAACTAAGAAAACATGAAACAAACCATCACAAGATTGTTGAGTAAATATTATTATTATTATTATTATTATTATTAATTATAATTATTAAAGAAAATGATGATGGTTGTGATCATTGCAATCCCAGGCTGTAATAAAATAAATATTTTATTTACGTGTTTTTTTTTTTTTTTTTTAATATAAATCCTTCAAAAAGAATTGGAGATTTAAATAAGTAAGTAATATTATTGTTTTTTGAGATTATTAAACAACTTGCCATTCTAGTTAAAATACAATTTTTTCTTTTTTTTTACTTTGCAACAAACAAAATTAAATTTTTTCCAATCAACAGAAAAAACAGAAAAGGTATGAAATATATGGTATTTAATAATGTGAATGGAGAATTATTTTTTCTTGAGAGTTGAAAATCATTGCAATTATATAGATGTTTTGTGACCAAAAAGCCAGAACATAATTGAGGCTTCTACATCTATCTCATTGAAATCTGAGGTGAGTAATTATATTTTCTATTATTTTATTTTAACATACAAAAATATCTTTATCAAACATTTGGATGTGCACACAGGTTGCAGATGATGCCCTCCTTGTTGTTTTAGCCTATAACAATCTTGTCGTGGGTAATATCGTTCCTTTTATAAAGATTGTAAAGGCTTTCTTGATAACAAGATCACGAATGTCCCTGCGTTCGGCAAATGAGCCTGTCCTCCAGGCAATTGTCGAGATCCTTCTCCCATCAAGATACCATGTTCCAGAACTTTGTTTGGTAATGAATAGCAAAAAACAAAAGGGATCAGGTCACTTTGGCTATCTTGATGTTTTTGTTCTGGGAGGAGCTGAGGGTAATAATATTAGTTTAGAATTAAAGTACATTTCATTAACTGGTTTGATGAGAGATATTAAGGGAAGTTCGATGAAAAAAATTGATGCGAATGAATTAGAAAAATTAGATAAGATTCTAGAAAAAGAAGATGAAGAATCTTTACTTGGAAGGAAATATGTATATTGGTCTGAGGAACAAATAAGATGAAACAGACATCTATACGTGGAATATTAAATAATGGAGTAAAACAGGTGGGATCGTACATGAATACGATCGCAAAGGGACAAGTCGTTGGTTACTCTGCTGAAGGAGTATTGGATGAAAGGATTCAGATAGTCAAATCGGATCCTAATAAGTTAAAAGGTTTCGTAATAGTAGTAATTGGTTTTCGTCGTGTTATATCGAGACCTGTCGAAGACATAATGTCGCATTATAAATATAATAAGGTTTAAGAAGGTATTGCATTTTTTCCTTTTAGTAATTGAGCAATTTTACATATTTTAGGCTAATCATTTGTTCATACTCATTTGTATTTATTTTATTTGTAATTTAATACAGTCAGGGAATATGCTAAATTTGGTATTTCCTAATTTATAAATGATAAACGTTCTGGAATTTCTTTAGAAGAAAATTTGATTGGCTAAATTTATGCAGATCCTTTTGTTAATAAATGTAAACAATCTTTAAAGGAAGAGAAAAAACGAGAAAATCATGGCGAGAGCTTTATTGACTGGTCATAAACTTCTGAATTATATGGGACTAAACAATATGAGATGACATTTTTGCAATTTAACATATATTATATTATCCTGATAGATAATTTTAATATATATATATGTACACATTAATTTTTTCTGTAATAGTTATTTAATAATAATAAAAATAATGTTTATTATAATTATAACCAAACAAGTTATTCTTTTACCCATTAAATATAATTAATATACACAAATAAGTGTGTTTATAATTATAACTAACCATGTTATTCCTTTTAACCATTAAATATAATATAACCAATCAAGTTATTCTTTTACTCATTAAATATAATTAATATACACAAATAAATGTGTTTATAATTTATAACTGACCAAGTTATTCCTTTTACCTATTAAATATAATACACACACATAAAAATCAGTAACCTGATAATGATTTTAATATTGTATACAAATTCAATAATTTTTTTTCTTTACCTGCAAATTCATTGATATAATAAAAATAATCAATTAATATTAATTATGCTCCCTGATCATGACTAAATTATTCACTTTACCCATTGAATATATACATATATAAAAATTGGTATAATATTCCTAATAATTCATAAAACAATAAATAAATTTATAAATTTATATATATATATATATATAAATAAGTTATTTAAAAAATTTTTTTTTAAGTAATCCTTACATGTAAATGTTTGTAAATTCAGATAAAAGCAAACTTATGGCATATTCATTAATAGACAACTAGAAGTTCGTTCTATATATCCATCCCTATGGTTACTATTAATAAGAAATTTGTATAGTTGGTTAACAAAATTATTTTTTTAAATCAATACATGAGATCAAGAACTTACTATTAAAAGATCTTAGAAACTAGAAGTTCTATTTTATTTATTCCTATGGTTATTAAGAATTTTTGTATAAAGTT
Source organism: Entrophospora sp. SA101 (assembly GCA_958430865.1). Taxonomy (NCBI): domain Eukaryota; kingdom Fungi; phylum Glomeromycota; class Glomeromycetes; order Entrophosporales; family Entrophosporaceae; genus Entrophospora; species Entrophospora sp. SA101. The sequence goes on along the minus strand of CAUDNR010000001.1, from coordinate 23,848 downwards.
ACAAGAAATGATAAGGTTTCTAACAAAATAACTTTGAATGTGAACTTAAATAATGAAAAAAAAATGAAATTTTCTTCAACTAATAGCTTTTTATATCTTGTAAATTTTGCAGTGATCCTCGGGTTATATATTCAGAAGAATTTGTTTTGACTTTTATATATGAATTTTATTAAAAAAATTTTTTTGGTCAACATATACAAAAGTATCACGTAAACTCATTTGCAACATATATGAATTGATCGATGAGGGGGGTTCCAATTTTTCCAGAATCGATTTCCATATTTAGCATATTCCCTGACTGGTTTATTTCTTGTTGAGTTATTCCGTGATAATCGTTTCCCAATTTTCACTTCGTGATACATGTAAATCATTTCCGATTTATATGTTCGTTTCCCGTGATTTATAATTTACTATTTTACAATATTCAATTACGATTATAGAATGAAAAATGCATTAGAACATTTGAGGAAAAAAAGTCATTATAATAATCATTTTTATGTTGAAACTGGGAAAATATTGTCATTTTTGTAACCATACTATAAATCATTAAGAAAAATCAATTGTTGATAACCATATAGAATCAACGAAACATAAAGCTGCTGAACAAAAACATAAAAATAATCCACAACCTTTACAAAGCTCTTTGCTTTATTTTGCTAATAATGATCATGACAAAATCAATATTGCAATTATTGAAGCATTTACTAAAGCTGATATTCCTCTGGATAAAATAGATAAATTAAAGTCTTTTTTTAATTCATATTGTAAGAATGGTAAGAAAATTTTCATATCAAAAAAAATCAAAATAAATTAATTTGAATATTTTAATGTAAATTTATCATTTATTTTTGTTTTTATTATTTCCTAGGAGGTTACATTGTAGGTTCAAATCAACTTCAAGGAAAATATTTGCCAATGAGTTATGAATTTGAAGTACAGAAATTAAAAAATATAAAAAATAAAATGATTAGTATAACTGTTGGTGAAACTTCCTGTGTCCAATGAGGACCCCGGAAACTCATATCAGATGTTCCTGGCAAAATTGGGCAAATTTTATAGTCTTTTTACTCAGCCTATCATCTATTAACTTTACCTTGTCATTAATAGGAACCTTTTTTTTTGTCATATGTTTTTTACCCTTCTATTAGTCAGGACCCTTTTTTTAAATGTTTTGTTACAATTATACATTTATTTATTATTTATTATTTATTATTTATTATTTATTATTTATTATTTATTTATTTAATTAATCATCCTTGCTATTAAAAATAGAAACTAAATGTGAATGTGTTTCATCTGCATT
>CAUDNR010000001.1:8572-22535 GCA_958430865.1 Entrophospora sp. SA101 | reverse complement strand
ATTACTGATTGCATTTCAACAAATTTATTTTTTTATGTGTGAAGCAAAAATTTTAAAGTAAATAATTAAAAGATTCATAATTAGATAAAATTATTTTGATAGGATAATTTAATAGATTTTAAATAAAATAAAAGGTAATTGTAACATTAATAAAATTAAACAAATCAATTGCTTGAAGATTCTAAGTCTTTAATAAATCTATAATCAAAAAAAAAAAAAAGAATGGCTTAGTATAAGTTATAAACAATACAATAAATAACAACAATTTTATACTTATCTTATTGCACTTGGCTCAATAATTTTCATTTTTTAAAGTTTATTAGTTGCTATTTTTCCTCCTATATCATGTCTTCTGCTTCATTATTATCATTTCCATTATAAAAATCTTTAACTTGTTGCAAAATTGATAATAATTCACCTTTACTCTTTGACTTTATTCCTTTAAACTGTGGATGATTAGCTTCATTCAAGGATCCCAATAATGTTTGGATAACTGATAATAATTCTTTTTTTGACAATAATGATTCATTCAGCAACTCCAATTCAATTATTCTTTGCTTGTTTTCAATAATAATTTCAGAATATTGAACTTTTTGGTATTCAAAATCAATTAAATTTTTTTTTTCCTTCTTCTAATTCTAAGAAAGGATTTGTGTAATCTTTGGCTTGTCCTTGAGCATCATTATCAATAGTCAAGTTTTTTTTTGCTGGTTTTCTTCTGAAGAGCTGGGAGTAGAAGTATATTCTGCTTTTAATTTCTCAAGAATATTGTTAGTCATAATAATTTGGTTGTAATGTTTTTCACAAACAGAGTACTCATTTAAAGAATTAATTAATAAAGATAAATCAGTAATATACTCAGAAAATATATTTACACACCCAACTACTTTGCTTCCTGGCTCACCTCCAAGTTTGATCACTTTTAGTTTCACATGGGCTCAACTTGTATTCTTGAATAAACATAGAAAATAGGCAAGGTAAAGTGTTAACAGGCGGTATTGGTGTTTTATTCACTAAAGATTAGAAAAAAAAATTTTCTTTTTAAAAAAACCCTCTTCTGACATGTAAAATTCCTTGATTTTTAGTAAAAACATACTTTGAACAGCTTAACAGATTATAACAGATTATTAACAGATTATGAAAGAGAAAGTTGAATAATATATATTTCGATTATTATTAATAGGGGTTTTTTAATAATTTTTTTTTATCAATATGTAGTGGAAGTATCACGTTAATTCGTTTGCTACATATATGAATTGATCGACGAATGAGGCTGAAATCGATTTCCAAATTTGGTAAAATCCCTGACTGTATAATATTTTCCTTTATTAATTATATATATAATAAAAGCAACCGTTCTGGTAGCACAAAATCTTAACCAATGCAATTATTGATTGACCAATTGACCAATCAAAATCGTGAATTTGATAATGTAAAAGTAAATGTTGGTTTGATTCGTTTCATCAACAATCATTCCATCAACAATTGTTTCGTTAACAAATGGTTTGAATTTAGAAGTTGGAAGCAACCATGTGACAGACCTTTGAAATAGTCTAATAAATTAAATTGTACTACTCGAAAATATATTTAAATGGTTGGTTTTCGACTTGGTTGAAGAACAACTCTCTTCTTAACTCTTCTCTTGACCATATCTCTCGATGTAATCAAAATAACCTTAATATAATGAATGTCGATAAAATGATTGCAAACACAATCAATATTTAAGATATACGATTAAGACAAAACATGAACGATATATGAAAAAATCAAACAAATTTATTTAATAAAAACAAAATTTACAACCAAAAAAATGATTTTTATGCATGTTCTAATAAAATTTCCATTGTTGCTTCATCATTTACTGCTGATTCAACGTTATCCAGATCATCATCAACTGTATTTTCAATATTTTCGATAAACTCATTTTTGTTTAATCTTTTCGTCATACTTTCTTTTAGTGCGTTGACATTTTTTTTGATTTCGAATTGAAGATAGATCAAACATTTAGATTAGCACCTTTGTAGACAATGATTGTAATACCATGTCCACACGTGAGTATATACATTACAATTATTCAAATTAGTATAGTTAGTGTAATCACAATATATGTAATCGTAAAAAATGTTTGTAGATGGTTTTCTAGAAGTAACAAAGCCTTTAGAAGGTGACAATCGGTTATTTCGTAAACTAAAGAAGGCAATTTGTATGAGTTAATACCATTAGATGAAGTATTAGCAATCAAATGATACTGATTTCGTGCTTGATATATCTTCGTTAACACATCTAAAAGCAATACAGCACACTTTCGGGAAAGCATACGCAATTGCTTCAGTGTATATGGATATTTATAGAATCTATGAATGTTGTCGAAATGCATTATCCTTTCGATGCTGAAAAATAAAACGTGCCTCCTTTTTTGTGTTCATCAATATTTTAATACAACGTATATTTAACATCATATTTCTCTTCTGAATTCAATAATGCCCCAAGTTGATTAAAATGTTCTTTGGACAATGTTGAGTCCATATTTATTTTTGGTTTTTTTTTTTTTAAGAAATATAGATATTCTAGAAAATACACTCTCTGCCATAAAATATCCGACTACCTGATGATTAATAATTGGAAATGTTACTCCTTATTATTATGCAATTCAAAAATTTTATTAACCAAGCATTATTAACAAGATTTTAAGTTAAACGTCGCAATGAGTGAGCGGCGGCACGTGCACGAATTTATTTATAAGTATTTTAATATTATATATAATAAACAAAGCAATAATAATAAAACAAAAACAGAACAAAACGACGGATTGTTTTTCTTCGCAGGAGAAGGAATAGCAAACGCCAATTAACTAAATATTAATATTAATATTAAATTGCTTGTTAAACCTTTTTTTTTTTTTAAAAAAAAAAATTACAAATGCAGAAAAGATTGATTTGTTCCACATAATAAATTTTTACCGCCTTATCAAATTTTGTAACCCTTCACTTCAGTATTAACTTTTTCCAATCTTTTATATTCTTCTAACGCTGCTTTAGAGACCTTTAATTGAGCATAGTCAAAACCGAGAATATGCAAGTTTTTTAACGAATCATTGCAACGTATATTTGTCCTTCAATATGTTCTCATCAACATTCAATAACGCGGTTGGACTTGTTTTTATATATGGCGCTTCCACTAATTACACTGCAATGGAGGGGATGGTCTTAATAAAGTACGTAGATAAAAAAAAGGATGACTTTTTTTTTTTTAATTAGTTATTTTTGTTTTTTTTTTTTTTTAACGAAAAAATATTATGAATTTGATCAACCAATTATTAACATTCTATATTCATTTTATTACTCGAATTTAGAAGGCATTTAATTCTATTTTAAGAAATTTATTTTTATAAATTAATTAAAATGTTGAACCATAAGTTTATCTATTATTATATAAATCAAAGGGACGGGAGGGATGTAATTCATAGTCAGATTAAGCCTTTTTTTATTGGTCCGACATCATTTCTTTCTTTGAACTTCCATCTGTTTAAAAAAAAAATTTGGCTGCGTTTAACTTTAACTATATATACTAAGAATATTGGCGAAATACTTTCCAGGGCGAATTATTTCGTCAAATCGGTTGTTAATTTCGTTGCATTTGACGAAATTGACGTTGACCAATTATACGACCAAATTTTCATAACCAATGATCAAAGGTATGGCCAAATATTGATTTTATATATGACATTGTAGTGATGTCACCAAAAAAATGATTACCCTTTGTCTTATCATCATGATAAAAAAGAATGAGAATAATCACCATGGTAAATATTCAAAGTTACTCCACATAATGAATTGTTATATAAAATTCTATGTATAAAATCATTAAAACCCTAGGTTCTCAAAAAATGTACTTTTAGCATATGCGTCGATTTTTTTTTAAGCTCAAATTTCAGTATGGCATGATCCATTAGTTTTGAGGTAGTGCCGTTGGTTTGACAGGCTATTGAATGGTAAAATAGTTTTTTTTTTTGGTGGAGTAAATAAATTTTTTAGGGTTAATCATCACTCTACTGACCAGTTACACACACAATAAGATATACATGTAAGCTCATTAAGTCGGTTGCAACAATTAATTGTTTAAAATAAATAAATGACCGACCTATCGAGTTTAAATGTGTGCAGGGTTTGAAAGAAGGGCCCAAAAAACAAATCGGCAGATATGGTAATTACGTACTACCAGCAATTTTCCCATCTCTATCCTTGGTCCGAAGTTGACGCATGATGTTAATATATTGACTGAAATGTTTGCACTATATAAAATCAATAAATATATGTATAGGAATCAATCACAAATATTTGGATTGATTGGCTAAATTAATTTCGTCGATTTCGTCAAAAGATCCTTGGCGATAAATATGAATTTAGTCATGTACAATTCGTCAACCATTCTTAATTAATTAATATATACAAAACACAATCATTTGAAATTTCCTTTTTTTAAACAAATTCTACATGAAAAATGATCGAAAACTCCTTTTTAAAGTTAAATACGTCGCACTAAATACACAACGAAACTGTGTTCAAAATCATATTAATATACTAACACTTAAATCATTTAAAAGTTAATAACTATAATGCCCGTTCCAATCCTTCTTTAGCACATAATAATAAAAGTAAGTTACATCATTTTCTAAACTTGAGTATTTAAAGTTGCAGATAGTGATGTTAGCCGGCTTAGCCGGCTAAAAAATTTTCTCTTAACACTCGTTTTACGTCTGGGATTTTAGTGCAGAATTCAATGACCTACATACATTACTTAGAATGACAAAAAAAAAACATACACAAAAAACAAAATACAATATGTAAATCGTAGCAGGATAAAAGTCACATTTTAATTCGAATTATTATTCGAATTATTCGTTTTATTCGGGATTATTCGTTTTATTTGGATTATTAGTTTTATTAGTTTTATTCGTTTTATTCGTTTATTCGAATAAAACTTTCAATATAATTCAAATACTCAAATTCATAATGAAAAAAACCAAATAATTTGAATCATTAAATGCGAGATATTTTAATAACAATAGTAATAGTAAATAATAATAATAATAATAATAATAATAATAATAACGATAGTAGTAGTAATAATAATACCGGCAAGCTTAGTATTAGTACCAACGATTTATTTGATCAAGACGTTTGCCACATTACTACACTTAGTCGTGTGGGGTGCGAACAACAATTCCCTAAATTTAATATTAATATTAATATTAAGTATTAGATGACGTTTATTATTATAATACAAAATAAGGAATGAAATAAGAAATATAAGGAATAAATAAATAAAGGTATAAAGATATAAATAGAAATAAAAAGATTCGATTCGGAATTAGGGTATTTCGACCAACAAATCAGCTTTAAATCCTAATTCCAATAACAATTGCATGCAATTTGAAAACCAAAAATTCGCTTTCATTTTTTTTATAAATGCTCTTACAGTACAGTAATCCTATACAATTTGAAAATCAAGGAAAACTTGACAAAAATTATCTGAACGAATCAAAATGAAATTCAATATTTCTCTTCTCTTTTTGATTATCTTTGCTGTTATGGCTTTAGCAAGTCCAACTCATAACAATAATTTGGTGAAGCGAAGTACTTCATTTATTATTATATTTACTATTACAATAAATATCATTATATTCGTATAATTGTTTTTGAAAAAATACTAACCATTGGGTTTCATTTGATTTTAAATAATAAATAGTGTAAGTATTTTTGTACTATTATTAGTCAATATCATTGTTTTTGAATAAATATTAATTATTGGTTTTCATTTTATTTTAAATAATAATAAATAGTGTAAGTATTTTTTGTACTATTATTACACTCAATATCATTGTTTTTTGAAAATATTAACTGTTGATTTTCGTTTTATTTTAAATAATGGGTAGGTGGTAAGTATTCTCATCATTTTCACTATTATTACATTCAATATCATTGTTTTTGAAAACATATTAACTGTTGGCTTTCATTTTATTTTAAATAATAAATATAGACTGTAAGTATTCTTTTTCATCATTTCACTATTGTTACAATCAATATCATTGTTTTTCTGAAAATACTAACTATTAATTTTCGTTTTATCTTAAATAATAAATATAGTGTGTAAGTATTCTCATCATTTCACTATTGTTACAGTCAATATCATTGTTTTTCTGAAAATATTAACTGTTGATTTTCGTTTTATCTTAAATAATAAATATAGTCTGTAAGTATTCTCATCATTTCACTATTGTTACAGTCAATATCATTATTTTTGAAAACATATTAACTGTTGATTTTCATTTTATTTTAAATAATAAATATAGGATGTAAGTATTCTCATCATTTCTACAGTCAATATCATTGTTTTTTTGAAAATATTAACTATTGATTTTCGTTTTATCTTAAATGATAAATAGTGTGTAAGTGTCTTTATCATTTCACTACTAATATCATAGTTTTTGAAAACATATTAACTATTGATTTTCGTTTTATCTTAAATAATAAATATAGATTGTAAGTATTCTCATCATTATCATTACTACAGTTGATATCATTGTTTTTGAAACCATATTTATTAACTGTTGATTTTTGTTTTATTTTATGTAATAAATAGTCTGTAAGTATTCTCATCATTATTATTACTACAGTCAATATCATTGTTTTTGAAAACATATTAACTGTTGGCTTTCATTTTATCTTAAATAATAAATATAGGCTGTAAGTATTCTCATCATTTCACTATTGTTACAGTCAATATCATTGTTTTTGAAAACATATTTATTAACTGTTGATTTTCGTTTTATCTTGAATATAAATAGCTGGTAAGTATTCTCATCATTTCACTATTGTTACAGTCAATGTCATTGTTTTTCTGAAAATATTAACTGTTGATTTTTCATTTTATTTTAAATAATAAATATAGAAAGTAAGTATTCTCATCATTTCACTATTGTTACAGTCAATATCATTGTTTTTTTGAAAAAATATTAACTGTTGATTTTCATTTTATCTTAAATAATAAATAGTGTGTGAGTATTTTTATCTTTTCACTACTAATATCATTGTTTTTGAAAATATATTTATTGACTGTTGATTTTTGTTTTATTTTATGTAATAAATAGCCTGTAAGTATTCTCATCATTTCACTATTATTACAGTCAATATCTTTATTTTTGAAAACATATTAACTGTTGATTTTTGTTTTATCTTAAATGATAAATATAGGAAGTGAGTATTTCATCATTTCACTATTGTTACAGTCAATATCATTGTTTTTCTGAAAATATTAACTGTTGATTTTTGTTTTACCTTAAATAATAAATATAGGCTGTAAGTATTCTCATCATTTCACTGTTGTTACAGTCAATATCATTGTTTTTGAAAACATACTAACTGTTGATTTCGTTTTATTTTAAATAATGGGTAGATTGTAAGTATTCTCATCATTTTACTATTGTTACAGTCAATATAATTATTTTTGAAAACATATTAATTGTTGATTTTCATTTTATTTTAAATAATAAATATAGGATGTAAGTATTCTCATCATTTCACTATTGTTACAGTCAATATCATTGTTTTTTTGAAAATATTAACTGTTGATTTTTGTTTTATCTTAAATAATAAATAGTGTGTGAGTGTTTTTATCATTTCACTACTAATATCATTGTTTTTGAAAAAATATTAACTGTTGATTTTTGTTTTATCTTAAATAATAAATATAGTTTGTAAGTATTCTCATCATTATTATTACTACAGTCAATATCATTGTTTTTGAAAACATATTAACTGTTGATTTTCATTTTATTTTAAATAATAAATATAGGAAGTAAGTATTTTCAACATTTCACTATTGTTACAATCAATATCATTGTTTTTCTGAAAATATTAACTATTAATTTTTGTTTTATCTTAAATAATAAATATAGTATGTAAGTATTCTCATCACTATTATTACTACAGTCGATACCATTGTTTTTAAAACATATTAACTGTTGATTTTCGTTTTATCTTAAATAATAAATATAGGCTGTAAGTATTTTCATCATTATTATTACTACAGTCAATATTATTGTTTTTGAAAACATATTAACTGTTGACTTTCATTTTATTTTAAATAATAAATATAGAAAGTAAGTATTCTTATCATTTCACTATTATTACAGTCAATATCATTGTTTTTCTGAAAATATTAACTATTGATTTTTGTTTTATCTTAAATAATAAATAGTGTGTGAGTATTTTTATCATTTCACTATTATTACAGTCAATATCATTGTTTTTTTGAAAATATTAACTGTTGATTTTTGTTTTATCTTAAATAATAAATAGTGTATGGGGGTGAGTATTTTCATCATTATTATTACAGCCAATATCATTGTTTTTTTGAAAATATTAATTGTTTTCATTTTATCTTAAATAATAAATATAGAATATCTGTAAGTATTTTCATCATTTCATTATTATTACAGTCAATATCATTGTTTTTTTTGAAAATATTAACTGTTGATTTTTGCTTTAGTTTAAATAATAAACATAGAATGTAAGTATTCTCATCATTATTATTACATCCAATATTATTCTTGAAAAATATTAACTGTTGATTTTCATTTATCTTAAATAATAAATAAAAGGTAAGTATTTTTATTATTTACTAACATTACCATTGTTTTTTGTAAACATATTAACATTGATTGATTTTCATTTATTTTGAATAATAAATAGGCAAGTATTTTTTATTGTTTTACTATTATTACAGCCAACATTATTCTTGAAAATTTTTAACTGTTTGATTTTCGATTTATTTTAAATAATAAATAGGGAAGTATTCTCATCACTTACCATTATTACAGTCAATTGTTTTGTAAACATATTAACTGTTGATATTATTTTAAAAAGAAAAATAGAGTCAATAGGTTGTAGGCTCTTTGATAACTTCATTTATCTTTTTAACTTTTTTTACTTTCATCTTATATTTATCTTTATTTTTTATTGTTGGTTATAATTTTTACATTGCTTAAGATTCATGCAAACTATATTGTGTATGTTATAACATAGGAAGTGAAAATAAATAAAATAGTTCATATACAATAATTGTTTATTATAATTTGAAAAGATTTATACTGTATATGTCAATTTAAATGGGAATGAAAATTAATAAAGTTACATCCAGTGTAAATGTAGCCAATAATCTATTAGCAGGATTTGTGCAGAAAATTCGCGCATCAAATCAAAAAAAAAAATTATATTAATAAACATACTTTCTTCTTTTCTTCTTATTTATTATTCTAATTGTATAATGTGTTTCTAATAGAAAGATTTATCTTCAATTGAAAAGATCCACTTGCAGATTCTGTGACTTATTACATTACACACCGTATTAAGATTATTTTTCATACTTGATTGGATGATAACTTGGAATTGATGAATAAATATTGTATTTTTTATATATATTTACTGCGTACTGTTGATTTTATTATTATATTCTTGATGATTTAACTTGGAGTTAGCAGATAAATATGAGGCGAAGACTACAATATTATTAATTGCTTTACATGTTCATACTATACATGAAGTCGAAATGGTTGAAATTATGTCATATCCAATGATCCAACTTTAATGAAACATGGCTTATTGGAATAGTATCATAAAGGTAATATAATGGTGTTTTAATGTTCATAACGATATATAGTAAACAATAATATCTCACTAACTTGTGATTCGAATTTTATGAATTAGTCACCTCATTGAGAAATTCGAATGGCAGTTGTTTTTATCCAAAACAACCATATATTGACTGAGTTATGTTAATTTCAGTTAATTTGATACGTTTTTTCTCATGACATGTATTACTTTATTAATAGCAATAAAAAATTATTATTATTATTATTATTATTATTGCTTTATAATTTTTTCCGTAAAAATTCCATATACCTTATAATAATCATTCCATAGCAATAAGAATTATAATTCATATGGAATTTCCGAATGCAAATTCATTGAAAGGTGTTCTTGATAATTTTTTAAAAGAAGATTTATTGGATGAAGAAGTTCAGGATTCAAAAATATTAGGAATTCAGTTTGCTGGTAAGGTCTATTGTATTTATGTGTTTGTAGAGTTAATATATTATTATGTGATTAATATTTTGGTCATTACATAAAGGTCTGAATGACCAGATAATAGGGATAGAACTTCTTGAAGATGGACTGTATTTTGGACTAGAGGGACCGACTTTCAATTTTCCAGCTCAACTTACAAATATTAAATGTCTTCGCAGTGCACTAGAAGCTTTATATTTTTTAAAAGTAAGATACTAATATTCTGTTGTTGTTCGTGATTAATATTTATTTATCCTTTTTATTTTTTCTACATTAGCAAAACATTGTTAAAAGAGCAAAGTTAATATCTGATTCAAAAAATGTGGATCATCCATACAATAAAATATTTCACTGCAATTCAAATACTTTAAGAGAAGCAAGGCATTTCAAGATTAAGTTTACCTGAAAAACAGATTTTACTCCAAAAGCAAAAGGGAACAATACTACTCTAGTTAAGAACATGAAAATTAGTAGTGATGTTAAGCCGGCTAATAATCTGCATACTTAATTTCTAAATTTGGTAAAAGATTTCTGTGTTACTTTCTTGTTATAGAAATAAAATTACCAATTTAAGTAGTAAACGGCTTAGCCGGCTAAGATTTTTAAATGGCCAACATCACTACAAATTAATACCTTTGAAATTTAAAATTGACCTGAAGAACTTGGATTTTTATTAACAAAATAATAAAACGAAATAAAATCTTAATTTTTTAATAAATGTTCCGATAAAGGATTTATTTGAAATTTTCTGATGATAATGATTGTTTAACAGTTGTTGTATGCAAATAGACTGATTTTGGGTCTCCCATATTACTAATAATATTAATTTAAAAATTTGTGAAAGTGTTCGAGTATCATTTATTTTGAAAATGTAAGGAGCAATTTTTTCACCTTGTTCTCTCTTCAAAATACTTCTAATGGTGCTATAATTCTTTGGTTCCATAGTAGACCTGATGTAAATGAGTTTCATATTAATTATTTTTTATATAGGGATAGTTCTATATATCACTTAACAAATGGGACATTATAAAACTAATTGTGATGATAACTAAATTTTGATTCTTGAAATTCTTGGTAATACTAATGTTCACTTTGTCTGGTTTTGTTGGAGTATGTGACTATGAATGAATTTTTAAAATCACTACTTACAGACAATGTTTATATAAGAATAGAGAATCACCTAGAAGAACAAGTAAAGTTTACAGGAACAAATTTTAGTGAAGCATACATTAAGTTTACACACTTTATCAATATTACATATATACAGTACACTTTAGTCCCTATAACTTTCTGCACCATAGCGAGAAAAAATTTACAATCAAAAATGCAATATCCTTTACAAATTTTATAAAAAAGTAATGTATAATAATGAAACCAATTTTTATTAACAGCTTGCTTTATTGATTAAACATTTTTAAATAAATTTAAAAAGTTACAAAAGTTACACACCCCCGCATTCCACTGAATTTTCAAAAAATCATAAAATGATGAATGAAATATAAATTCAGCCTTTTTCAAAGTGAAAACCTTTTTGAGCGAGTAGCTTAAGCTTAAGGATAGAATAGCATAGAAATATATATACAAATTTGTGAAAGAAAATAAAACAAAAAAGTCACACCACTTATGTTAATTAATAAATTATTTTTTTTTTTTAATTAAGGAATATAAATTACAAAAATAATTAACAAAAATTAATAAAATAAAATTAATTAAATGAAACAAAAATTTATATAATATGTATGTATATATGTATGTATGTATATTTAAAACATACCAGATGTTTGAAATTTTAAAAAAAGTTTTTTATGAAAAATAATTCAATAAATTAATATCCTTCTATATACTCTTTTCTTCTTTAACTTCACTTTCTCCACTCCTTCCTTCTTTTCTATCACAACTAATTCAAACATCCATCCACCTGTCAATCTAATCTATCCTCCAAATAATATTTTAGGACCCAACATAACACATGTTTAATGCATTGATTTCTTTAGCTAACCAAGGCCAACTAATTCCCATTCTACCTGTAAGTTTTTGTTCATATTGTAGTAATTCATACATAAATTTAAGATTTGGTTGAATTATAACATTTAGACGTCTTGCGCGAACAAATAAATATGACGATACAAGTGATCTACCAAGATGTCTCATAATATACGCTATTGTAATCGTAGCTGATCTAGAAACTCCTACTCGACAATGAATAATCACACTTCCATTCAATCTGCGTGCATTTTCTAAAAATAGAAAAATATGTGAATGTTATTATTGTTATTATTATGATTATTGATAATTAATTTGCTTTGTTTTCAAAAATAAAAAACCTTTTCCAACTTACCGATGAAATTTACGCATAAATCTAAATGGTTCCATAAACTATCAATACCATCATCATATAAATTACCCAAATATAATATATCAAATTCCTTCCCATCCAATCTGGCGTCTTCTCCAACTGACAATACATGTGTTATTCCAAGTGCCTTGAGCATACCAGCATTACATGCATGGCTTAAATTTCCTAAATACAAAAATGGTAAGATCCTACTTGGAAAACTTCCCTCAAATTGTGACGAATAAAACCACGAAAATTTATTTGAAATCTCTATGTTGTCCCTTTCATCTTGACTAACTTTTTTCCTTTCTAATACACGTTTCTCAATATTTAACAGTGTTGTCACATCACTTGGGTACACAAAGAAACTGCGAGTTTTTTGTAGCCGTAAGTATGCTTGTGGAAGTCGTAAAGTCTCATTGTACATGAGATATGTTAGCGCAAGGAGTGATGTCTCTGTGTATCCATCTGCACAATGAATTAGTATCTTACGATTGTCATTATTTGCTTTTTCTGAGATGAACTCACAAAGATCTAATAGTTTTGTGATTAGCGAATCATATGAAGTTGTTGAATTACATCCTACAGCTGACGACATACAATCAACATGAATTATATCTTTGATGGATATTGGCCTAGACTTTGGTATTGTGGAAAGTCCTTCGGTTAGGTGTTGAAGCGTTTCTTTATCTGGGATTTCTCCAAGATCATGTGCCTCAATACAAATACAAAAATGGTGTGGATTATCATCGATCAATGAGATCGCTGAATCTGCAGGGTCTAACTCGGTTGAAATTGGTACATCTTGTGTATTACCTAACTATAAATTAAAATGATTTATTTAGCATGTTTAATTTATTTAATATATAAGTCCTTATATTTATATTATTTTTTTATATTTACCCAAACATTTGGTGATATTTCTGATGCTGCTGTAAGAATTCTCATTTCCTCCCTTTCCTGTTCTGGAAAATTAATTTTATTACGCCAAATACCTTTATTATCTATTGCTACAACATTTAGAAAATCTTTTTCAAAAACAGAAAATGGATCTATAAAATAAATAAATAAATATTATTATATGATATATTTAATAATATGCATTATTATATCATTTTTTTTTTTTTTTAAAAAATTTATACCGAGAATAACAAAAGTTTCATAATTGATTCCAATTGGTCGTTGCTCTCTTAAAATTTGTTGTGCCCAAGCAACTTGTTTTGCAACTTTTAAAACATTTTCATTAAGTCCATCCTCTCCATACACAATAATGTCTGAAATTGTGGCATACTTTGCAACCTGTATCTTAAAATTCCTTAGATTTATCCCTTCTCCATCAGCCACTTTTAAAAATCCTCTTATATAATTTGATTCTTCTTCGTCATTTTTGCTTTTATTATTATTACTATTATCATTACCATTATTTAGACCATTTCTGCGATTCCCATTACTATTACTATTCTCATCATTATGGTTATCATCATCATCGTCGTCATCGTCA